>CAUDMG010004058.1:915000-995000 GCA_958450375.1 Homarus gammarus | reverse complement strand
CTCACAAAATTAAACCGATGGAGGAGAGACCACGGCATATGGTCCCCGAGGATAAAGGTCACCCAGGCGGACCACAGCCTGTATATGTTACGGGGCCCCGTTTGTGAAGTGGACCTAACTTAACCTAACCTTTTAACCTGGGATAGGTTCGGTACGGTTCAGTTAGGTTAGGACGTTTTACCTAGGTGTTAAAATGACTCCTAAATGTTAGTTAGGTTAGGTTAAGGTAGTTAAGTTAGGAGTCCATTTCACGAACTAGAGTGTCCGCCACTCTCCCTGGGTACACTGGCTCTTGGGCTCCCATAAAACATTTTCTGCGTCAAATTTTAACCAATTGTCCCCCCAGCCCACCCTCTCCCTCAGGGTGAGCAAGGGAGAGAGGGTGACAACCATAAAGAATTTCATATAAGGGAGAGTAAAAAATATCCTTTCCATAGCACAGGGCTCTGCTGTAGCTAGGGACACACACACACACACACACACACACACATATATATATAATATATATATATATATATATATATATATATATATATATATATATATATATATATATATATATATATATATATCCAGAACACTAACATCAACGTTTTTAAACTTCCATGAATAAACTGTAAGAGCCGGGGATTTAAACTTGAGAGAGGAGAGCCTCTGGGGCGGCGCTCACCATATGGCGGCAAAACTCAAGTGGCCTCCGCTTTTGACCACGAGTAAAAAGGAATATTTTTTGACGGACGAGTTGACTGAGCAGAGGAGCGGAAGACCTCCAGAATAAGAAATATATTTTAGTGGAAAGTAGTGGTGAGGGAGAGTAGTGAAAAATATTACCTGGCAAGAATTAGGATAATGAAGGAGAGTTTCATATTGCCTGTACAGTATTGTGAGTACAAGTTTGGTATTATTATTATTATTATTATTATTATTATTATTATTATTATTATTATTATTTCATTCTTATTGTTGTTGATATTTCTCTTTCATGCTATGGCGGTTGTTATACCATCACAGATTTTCACAATACTTTCACATGTCATGCTCTCTTCCCTGGACTACTGCCCTAACGTGAAGGGCACTCCCCTTACACTGGCCCATCTACTGTCCTCTCTTGCTTCTCCAGAACTAATTTCCACTTTTTTTCTATCTAATTTCTAGTCTGTTCGATAACTACATTTGTTGCTTTAGGTTAAGTTATCCACTTCAATATACTAAGCAGCGAGTTATGAGTGACGTGTCTATTATGGTTTTCTGTAATCGTAGTAGACAGCTGAAAGCTTTCTTAGATGCTTTCTTTCTGGTTGATCTTAGGTTCTTTAAGCTTTATCACCTGTAACTTTTAATTGCCCATGTGATGTCATTAAATATATCGTCTTCTCGCTTCACCAGGGATGGAATAACCACAATCAATCAATCAATCGTCTTCTCACTCACCTCTACACTCCTTGACCGCTCCTCTGCCGTCTTGTTTGTCAACTCATAGTTCTGTAAAAAGTCTCACCAGCTTGGACGTGTTCATAATCCTGTGTGGTTCCCTTCAGCATGCGGCACAACCCCCTCTCCTCCTCCTCCTCCTGCATCACCATCTTGTTTCCACTCTTCTTACGTCCTGTGATCATCTCCTGTAATAAGAATTTTCTCCGCCTTCAGTTAATTCAGCCATTCGTGCTTCACTCTCATGATGTCAGCATTTGGGAGCTTTTCCGCACCAATCTTTTTCTTCTGCCCTTTTCAGGATCTTCTCCTTTACCGTCGTCTTCCTTCTGATCTTCCTTCTATGGCGTCCGTTTGATGTTCTCGCTTTCTATTGACAAAGATTTCTTATATTTGCTTACCTCTTTCTTCTTCTTCCTCCTTTGTTGCCTCCTACCAGGTTATTACTTTTCCTTCACGCTTAAATTCCCATCACCTTCACCGAAACTAAACCAACAACATAAACTACATGAAATATTAACTCAGTCTTCTGTGTGGTCGAGAGTAAAATAGTATGTTTACCAAGATCACGTCAACATCATACTCAATGTACTTAGTAATGTAGAACTCGCTCCAATAGGGTGTCTGTCTGGGGGGGGGGGGGGTTTAATTAATTCTCGAGGTCATACTGGTGCTGTACAACTCGTCCGTATCAGTTGGTTTTTCCCATCACCTTACTGACTCTCCTTGTTATAGCTGTCAGTATTAAGTGTTACTAACTCGGCTCTGGGTCCTCGTAATTTCGTCGACTTGTTATCCGTTTCACTTAACCTTTTCCTCTGTCCCTCGTTCTTCTGTTATCTCAACTACCTCCCATTCTAGATGAGCTACTAACTTCGTCCTTTTTCTCCCCATTCTTTAAACTCCAACGCTTCGTCTTGTATTCCCAGGAACAATCCGTTCATCTTCAGTAGTCTGGCTTATCGTGGCTGGATTTGAATATATATGATAATGTTAAATTTCCGTAGACAAGTGTATTGCCTGACGTGGCTTACCAGTCCATCCTGAGCTACCAGCGTGTAGGATAAGGTAAATTGGCCGGAGATGGCGGGGTTGATCATATATATATTTGAGGTGTACGTGTCTTCTCTAGCTGAGGGGCGCTCGAGCAGCACACTCAACGAAGACATAAATGTCTAAAATGATCAACTAACGTAATGAACTTTGATATTTGTTGTCCTTGACGTCCATTGCTCCCACGAGAATATATTTCCTAACATTTCGACAAATAGTTTTCACCTTGGTGCCATTTATAGTATTATTATCTTGTTCCTGGGTCAACAACAAGAGTATAACATGTTTAGATCTGTATTTGGACGTGACAACCACACCTGGATGTTAACTCATTCCTTTAATAGATAATATTAACATTATGTGGAGAACTTTTACTGTTAAACTCTTCATTTATCTGTTATTTGTTTAAGCCCACGTGACTTATCGCCATGGTGGAGGTCTCATTCCTTTAACAGCCACTGTAAAAGGTGACCGCGAATCAACGATGATGCCCAGGACCCAAGACCGTCTCATGAAGGGGTAGAGGCAGGGCGTAAAGGGAAGAGAGAGACAGAGGCAAAACATGGAGGGGGTCAGTGAAGGGAACAGGGGCAGAGACAGGACAGTGAAGGGAGGGGGGGGGGGGGAACAGAGGCAGAGGCAGAGACAGGGCATGGAAAGGGTCAGTGAAGGGTAATCGGAGAAAAAACATGGGGAGGACGGGTCACTGGAGGGAAAATAAGCAAGAGACAGGGTGTAGAGTCGGTCAGGGAGGAATTAATGACGTACTTGAATGTCATAGAGTCAAGTTAGCAACAATGGTCGATGTGAATAGGGCCACCACCTCCCTGTCCTCCACTAAGACACTCTTATTGTTTTTCGTCAGAGAGAGAGAGAGAGAGAGAGAGAGAGAGAGAGAGAGAGAGTGGGGGGGGGGTAAGAAAAGAGATTGAGAGAACAATAGAGAGAAAGAAAGGAAAAAAGAAAGAAAGAAAGTAAGAAAGAAAATAAATCATGACAACCTCCTCAGTACGATAATATTCTCTGCTTACTTACTAAATCAGGAAGACGTTTTATTTTATTCATTAGTGTTAACACATGCTCGTATACAGTCATTCTCACGTCAGTAATAATAACAATAAAACAATTATATACTAATACTCTTATGTCGTGTGAGTGAGGTATAAACTTACTTTGTTAACACCTGCCTGCCTGCTTAACTAACCTGCCATATCAATTCTTTCATCCTTACTCACCCCATCAACCTAAACATATTCCATACCAACCATGAAATCTACCATCATACCCATCAATATGTTCTTTCATCCCTACTGCTAAACCCCCCCCCCCCCCCATCAGTCCACACAGCACTGTCGCCCACGTCCGCTCGCTTCACCCTCAGACCAGACGATGCTGCTCAGGATGTCTCTCTCTCTTAACTCTTTCATCACCAACATCGCAGAATTGTGACTCAAACTAAAACTCACTAAACCACTTAAATTGCAAAAATATTCCACAGGTTAAAAAAAATATAATCCTGTACACTGACGCTGCCGACATGTATTCTCTTCAAATGAGGATACGCGTCTGTTAGTCTGTCTGAAGATAGCGGTTCTAGACTGTATCCCCTTAGAGATGAAGTTATATTTTAAGGAAATTTGGGGGAACTAGTTAGGTGGTACGTGCTGTTCTAGGTATCCTCTGTTAGATGGAGTATGAAAAGAATTATTTATTATTTAAGGAAAGATATTGACTATTTGAGAGAATCTATCTATATGTCAACCAAAGGATATAATTATTATGCCACTGCTGTAGACAGTTTTTGGAGGTGATATCTCCTCCTCCCCGCCTCCTCACTTGTATAGAATTGTTCATACTGTTCACTTCTGGAAACAATTTACTCGTACTGTGCAGTGGAAGTAAGTAACAAGTGTAGAACCACAACTCAACAACTTGGAAATTTTTGTGTATGAAATTTTCATGGACTGAAGGCCTTTGGTTCACGAAGACTGGACTATAAGTAATCAGCAGCGTTAATCATTAGTGTTTTTTTTTTTGTAATTGGTGTAAATTTGTTCGTGAATTATGTATGGAAAAATTATATGTAATTTGAGAGATTTTCTTGGGCCAAAGTCAATGGTACGCGAAATATGCACAAGGGAATAACTGACTTTACTCCCAAATAAGTTATTTTTATCAAGCTGGGAGTCCCCCCCAAAAAATTATATCATACAAGAGTTTGTTTAATAGGTTCAGTAAATGCTTGTATATAACATTATTTTTTTTTTTTTTTACAGATTGAGACTTCAGTACATGGTAAGTACACATTGTGGCAGTTTTAGACCAGTATGGTATCATTATATTACGGAGCTGTTTTGAAATCTGTACAGCCAGAGCTGAAATAGTTCCAGGGATTGAAATTCCACTTATATAATATTTTACGTTATTCTGAAGAAAAAAATTAATGTAAGTAATGAATTAAGTAGATGTACTGGTATCATTCATAATTTTATATAGAAAAACTATGAATTCTGAGCCTTGCTTTGTCTAGGAGAATATATTATTTTTATATATTTTGTTATCACATGCAACTTACTAACACTGCCGACCCTTCAGTATCGGAAACCTCGCGGTGGTAACATCAGGCACTGAGTTAAATCAAGGCTTGTAACAGTTAACTTTAAATTTAAGTTAGGTTAAGTTACAATGTTTAGGTTTAATTAAAAGTATAACTAACACTTGGTGGTACTGTAGTTATTGAATTTTCAGGTGTAGATAAAGTACATATGTATTTAATGCATCACATGCAAACTTTTTCTTTCAGATAAAGTTATTGTACATACTATATGTATTTTTGTCTAATTTAAATTCAATGTTTATTTTTGTTGAAGGTAAGGATCATGTGTTTAGTTCAATGCAATACTTGCAAGTTTTGTTTCAGAAGTAAATAATGTACATGCTATTTATTTTGTTTAGCGCACAATATACCTGACGATTTAATGATTTTAAATTGTTATTTCCGGCTTCCTTCAGAAAAAAATATATTTGTTTCGCTCGGTTTATTACAAATTTTATGCTATAAAATAATTATTTAACGATTAATAATTTTTTTTTGCGCACATAGTGTCACCCTAATTGAGCGTGTAACTCCTGAACTCTTACCTTCCTCAACCCTGGCTTTACTCCCTGATAGATGGGGATCATAACCAAGGTTCTCCCATCTGTCCCTGGGGTCCGGATCTCTCATAATTCCCTCATAAGCTCCTGCCTCTCCTCCCCCTTCCTCAATAATCCGGAACGTTTTCTTCCTCCTGCTGCAGTTTCTCCTCCTTTTTCCTCTTTTTTTCCTGGCTTCACGACGGTCTTCCTCCTTCTGGCCTCATAATGCTGTACCCCCTTCCTCCCTCCATCCCTGACCTATTGATCTTTTTCTTTTTCTCTGATCTTTCATCTATTTGCCTATTCATCGGATTCTTTTCTGAGGATACTATATATATATATATATATATATATATATATATATATATATATATATATATATATATATATATATATATATATATATATAAGAGAGAGAGAGAGAACATTAGCGTATCATCATTTTACTCGGCGCATGAGACGGTGAAGGGCAGAGTCATGGTGGCAGCTTTGACGACCAGTTATATTAGTTTCGTAATGGAATCACGGGTAGTGAGTTTGGGGCTATTTTAAAGGATCGATTATGACAATAAAAATGATGCCAAACAAGAAACAATAGTAATGAAATAATTCATATCGCACAGTATTACTGATGGCACCTCAGTCAGTACCCCCCCCCCAGCTGCCACCTTGGCCACATGAAAATTTCTTTGATGCACATTGACCTGCTGATCCTACCTGTCAGGGTTTAATCTTCATATGACCTGTCAATAACCTCAGTGCCCCTGATCCTCCTCCTTTCCAGCTGAAAGTTTCTTTGATCTACCGACACCTCCCTACCTGCCAGGATTAATCTTCATTTGACCTCTCAGTAACCTCAGTTTCTTTATTCCACCAACATCTCACTTTATCTCCCTCCACCTCTCCTGTCACATTCATACGTTCGGACCTAGTCCAGATCAAGGCTCAGCCAATTTCTGAACCAGCAAGTTAACAACTTTGCTCATCAGATTCCCCTTTATATAGTGATGCAAAATTCACAAGTGTTAACAGTGTTCAGTGTGTACCAGGGACGGTTACACTTGCCTCTTGTTGGAGTTTAACTAGAAGTTTGGCTTGTAATGCAGTTGTTGTCCAGGCCCCGTTGTGGGTCGCTCGACCTGTGCCCGGGTGGGCTAATTCTCGTAAAAAAAAAAATAAATAAAAAATAAAATAAATAAATAACTAATAATGAATAAATACGTATGGGTATTTGTTTCATTCCCAAATGGATTGATGTATTGTCTTCTTGCCCAGACTATGTCTTAGAGGTTATGTTCGTTTTACTTTTACTTCTCGAGTAAAGTTTAAACTTGATACATTTTTACTTTTAAGTGCCAAACACTTCACAAGTGACACTTTTACTTCAGTTTAAGTAACCATTTGTTAAACTGCATGTATTTGACGCGAGTAATGAATTCCAGTACTTTGCACACCTGAGGCAGGTTGGCAGTATTCATTAAAGAGTAGAGAACCGGTTACAACAATAGAGTGAGGAAAGAAGGGAAAGATTAGAGGAAGATAAAAGATAAAGTAAATAAAAATACGATAGAATAAGAGCGAAGAACGATGAATGATGGTAGCAAGGGTGTCAACAAAAGAGGGAAGAACACCAAGAGAACAAATGGTAATAGGAGATAAAGATGAAAGAGGGGAGATAGTGAAGAAGACGAAAAAAATACAAAGAGAAAGTAGAAGGGGAGAGACAAGAGTCGAGGGAGAGGTGGAATTAACCTTCTTAAGCCGTGGTGGACTGAATAGTGTCAGTATGGAGGAAGAGGACCTGAAGGGGGTGGTGAAGGAGGAGGTGTAGGTTGAGATGGTGGAGAAGGAGGAGTGAAAAGAGGAGGAGGAGGGAGTGTTGAAGGAGAAGAAGAATAAGCAAGAGGAGGAGGAGGAGGAGGAGGAGAATTAGGAATAGGAAAAGAAAATGATGTAATAGGAGGAGGAGATAGGACTAAAAACGATAAGGCACAATAAGTGGAGGTAGGTGAATGATTAAGAATGGAAGACGGAAGATAAGAGTAATCAAGAGTGTACAGGTAGTGTATCTATAGGGTCAGGAAGGAATGGCTAAGGGTGTGTGTGTGGTTCCTCTCTCTATTAAAGGATAATCTGATATATACAGTATGAGCGTAAAGAAAAAAGGTAGAGAAATATATTTGTTTATTTATACCACACATGAGGACTTGCCACCCACCACACATGAGGACTTGCCACCCGCCACACATGAGGACTTGCCACTCACTACTTGTCACACATGAGGACTTGCCACCCACCACACATGAGGACTTGCCACCCGCCACACATGAGGACTTGCCACCCACCACACATGAGGACTTGCCACCCGCCACACATGAGGACTTGCCACTCACTACTTGTCACACATGAGGACTTGCCACCCGCCACACATGAGGACTTGCCACTCACTACTTGTCACACATGAGGACTTGCCACCCACCACACATGAGGACTTGCCACTCACTACTTGTCACACACATGAGGACTTGCCACCCACCACACATGAGGACTTGCCACCCACCACACATGAGGACTTGCCACCCACCACACATGAGGACTTGCCACCCACCACACATGAGGACTTGCCACCCGCCACACATGAGGACTTGCCACTCACTACTTGTCACACATGAGGACTTGCCACCCACCACACATGAGGACTTGCCACTCACTACTTGTCACACACATGAGGACTTGCCACCCACCACACATGAGGACTTGCCACTCACTACTTGTCACACATGAGGACTTGCCACCCGCCACACATGAGGACTTGCCACTCACTACTTGTCACACATGAGGACTTGCCACTCACTACTTGTCACACATGAGGACTTGCCACTCACTACGCACGAGGGACCACTAGGGCATGCAACTCACCACACAAAAATGAAAAACTTAACTTACAGCCATCAAGAGACTAAGTTCCGCCAGGTCCCTCCCTTCAGTCACGTCCTCACACGAACTATGAACTGAAGAAAAATAATAACACTCTCTCTCTCTCTCTCTCTCTCTCTCTCTCTCTCTCTCTCTCTCTCTCTCTCTCTCTCTCTCTCTCTCTCTCTCACAGTTTTTTCTTTGTCTTTTAGCTTGTTTATGTCTTTCTGTCTCTTTGTCTGTCCTTCTGTTTTATGTATATCTTTCAATGAATGAGTAGTTAATGTTACAGTTGGAGGGTTAAGTTGGTCAAGTGCAGTGCCGGCCGTATACTGTCTCAAAATGTTCTGATATTTGTTTTTTCTCATCGAGTGTATGTTGTATTAAGTGTATATTACGTAAATAATGTGTTGTAGTTTGTATTGATTTCGATATGTGTATGTTGCATTAAATGTATGTTGTATATAGAGGTATTTAGCATCAGGTTATATTGTATTAATTATAAACTGTATTAATTGTGAAGGTGTACTCTGACACTAATGATTTATCTGAGGGTATCTACTAATTAGTGACTTTGACAAGGTGAGGAACACACTCACACACCTTTTTGCACTGTTACTGTGTCGAAATGCCCTGTAGTATAAACTTCTCCCCAACTAGTTATTATATATCATATTTGTATCACTTCTGTTACTTGTATATTATTTGTCAATTAAGCGAACCATTCCTCAATTATGTAACTGTATATTTTCAGCCCTCTAGCTGTCATGCTAACCGTTAATTATTATTATCATTATTATTACTATTACACACACACACTACTACAACTACTACTACTACTACTACTACTACTACTACTACTACTACTACTACTACTACTACTTTGCTGTCACTCGGAATCGAGTATGACGATCATTCGGCTATAAGACAATGATATGAGTTTATATGGATTTCATCTTCATTGGTGACCTCTGAGGTGACAAGAGAGGTCGATACGGGGCCGGCAGGGTCGTTCACAGATGTTGCACATGTGGAGGGCTACATTTAGTGCAGTACTGGATATCCACCCCGCCGGCTAAATTGACACTGGCACGAATAATGAAGGCATCCAAGAAAATGGAAACGAGAGTTCGTGCCAGTACACATCCTTGTTTTACCCCGTTTGGATGGGGAAGATCTTAGACTGGGTGCCATTGTGCAGGACACTGCCGTTCATGCCATCGTGGAGTCGCCTCACAATGGCGATGAATTTTGGTGGGCAGCCAAAACAGCTGAGGGTCCGCCAGAGGGCTTCCCTGTTGACCGAGTCGAAGGCCTTGGTTAGGTCGATGAAGGCCATGCACAGGTCACGACGCTGTTCTCTGCACTTTTCCTGTATCTCTTGGCAGTCATTTCTGCCTGTCCCCGTCGCCACTCGTCCGTCGCAATTGGACTTTTGGGGGTATAGAGGTTTTGATGATGAAGAGAAGTGTAATGAGCTGGATGATGGCTGTGCGTGAGTTGATTTATGTGGTGAGGCAGGAGCGCAGGCTGCAACCCCACATCTTGGCTCTCCCTTTTCCTGATCCAGTGGTGTAAGTGTTGAAATGACTGGGGAGAGGGAGAGTTGCAATGGCCCGATTATAGCCCAGTTTGTTGGGTTCGCCTTAGTAGGCTGCTCATCATGCATTGTCTTCATCCGCCATTGTAGTCGTTGGCTTTCCATTTTGGTCACCTCTTCTGCCTATACCGCTGACGGGGTCGTGTTGGAGCTCTGTAAGCATATCTGCCTGATGGGGGGCTCCACCACAGAAATTTTGTTCGTGGTTTACTCCTGTAGCCTTATACCTACCAAGGTTAATCCGCATGGCAGCTGGGCAGTGATTGGAAGGCACCAGGACGTATCCATATCCATCACGAGGGCTAGCCAACGGCGGTACCTGAAAGCGAGAGGGAGCAAGCAGTGCCTGTACCATAACTCTAACATAATGCTGCCACACTAGACCCATTACACCACCCTGTGCACACACACACACAAAGAACCCAAGAGACCACTAACAGTCAGAAAAAATAATTACGCTGGATATTTTTTACTGTTTTCTCTGGTGAACTTATCCAACACGTCTGTTACACTGACTCACGTGTATAATGTACAGCACTCTGGCAGGGAGTGATATTTGTACCCAGCTCTCAGTAGGAAACCTAAGTTATTGTTTATTATTATTATTATTATTATTATTATTATTATTATTATTATTATTGTTATTATTATTATTATTGTTGTTGTTGTTCACTATCGCTATTACAAATATCATTAGTATTATTATTACTCTCAAATGACAAAGTAGAACAGCTTAGGATGTGTGTGTGTAATAATAATAATAATAATAATAATAATAATATTAATATTAATAGTAATTATTAACGGTTTATTGAGAGAGTCCATCAGCCCTAAGACTGAAAATATGCATTGGACAGAAATTAATTATTACATACAAAGACATGGGGAGGGTGGGCTGTTTAACAAAAGCTTTCATTACTAAATGGAGAAGGAACATGAATACAATATACAAATTATAGTTTACAGTTGATGGCCGGGGCTGTTCTCTTGCCCTACTGTGTGAGGTCCGTAGACCACCTTTTTCTTCTTTATTTTCAATTTCTTTCTGTTCTTTTTTTTCGCCCCCCAGGCCCCGTTGTGGGTCGTTTGACCTGTGCCCGGGTGGGCTAATTCCCGTAAAAATATAAAATAAAAATAAACATGGTGCAGTAACTCATCCTTAGGTGTTGATATGAAGGACCTCAAGTGGTCTTGGAAACACCGGGTAGTATGGTGTTCACGTGGTGCAGTGATTCGGGCGATGACATGAAGGACCTCACGTAGTCTTGGAGACACCGGGTGGAGTGGTGTTCACGTGGTGCAGTAACTCGTTCATAGGTGTTGACATGGTCATGGTGACACCAGGTAGATGGTGTTTCAGTATGGGACACTAGGTGGGGTGGTGTAGTGTAATGACACAGTACCTCACTTTCTGCTTGGTGATGTGTTTTCTCAGGGTCAGGTGTAAAGCCGACCCACCGTTGCTCCCAGTGTGAACTCATTAACACTATACCGCCTGGTCAGAAGATGGTGGACAGTTCCCAGGGGTGATTAAGACCATAAGAACATAAGAATGGAGGAAACTGCAGCGGGCCTATTGGCTCATACTGGGCAGTCCCGTTTACACCCAACCCCTATTGCTCATATAAGCATCCAACCTATGTTTGAAGCTATTCAGCGTATTCGAGTTAATGATGATATTTGGTAACTTGTTCCATTCATCCACTACTCTGTTTCCAAACCAGTGTTTACCTATTTCACGCCTAAATCTAAATTTGTCTAATTTAAAACCATTGTTACGAGTTCGCTCCTGGTTGGGTAGTTTGAGTACCTTTGTAATGTCCCCCTTGTTTAGCCCTGCCTTCCACTTATACACCTCTATCAGGTCGCCCCTCGCTCTACGTCTCTCGAGGGAGTGCAAATTAAGATGCTTTAACCTGTCTCTATACTCAAGGTTCCTAAAGCCCGGGATTAGTCTTGTCATTCTCCTCTGAATTCTTTCCAAGGATTCTATATCCATTCTGTAATACGGTGACCAGAACTGAACTGCGTAATCCAGGTGTGGTC
The DNA here is from genome assembly GCA_958450375.1 of Homarus gammarus. Classification (NCBI taxonomy): domain Eukaryota; kingdom Metazoa; phylum Arthropoda; class Malacostraca; order Decapoda; family Nephropidae; genus Homarus; species Homarus gammarus. The sequence goes on along the minus strand of CAUDMG010004058.1, from coordinate 982,816 downwards.
TCACAAGAGCAAGATACAGTTTTAGGATGACCTCGCTAGTCTTGTAACTAACACTCCTTTGTATGAACCCAAGTACTTTATTAGCCTTGTTACGAGCAAAAACACATTGTTTACTTGGCTTAAGGTTCCTACTTATCATTACTCCTAAATCTCTCTCGCAGTCGGATTTCTCTATGGCATCGTTGTTCATCTGGTATCTGGTTTCCCTGTTTGCATCTCCTATACTGAGTACTTTACATTTGTCCACGTTGAATTTCATCTGCCATTTTTCAGACCATTCGAAATATTTGTTTAGATCTTCCTGTAGTTTTGTGGAGTCCTCGTCAGATTTAATAACACGTCCTATTTTAGTGTCATCAGCAAATTTGCTTATGTTGCTGTCTATGCCGATATCTATGTCGTTTATGTATATAATAAATAATAATGGTCCAAGTACTGAGCCTTGGGGAACTCCACTTGTGACATTGCTCCAATGGGACTTAGTGCCAGAATGCTCACTCGCTGTTTCTTGTCCTGTAACCACGCCCTAATCCATTTAAGGATATTACCTTTGATGCCATGTGCTTCTACATCTGGGTGTGGACCTCACTGGTGGGTCACAACTCACGCGCCACTGTTTAGTGCTGATTTCACTGGTTTAAACAATGTGCATCACTGTTCAACACAGATCCCACTCCTTTCCGAAACAAAGTTGTCTCTTTTGACTGGATTTTGTTGACATCCCGGTGGGGAGGAGGGGGTTGGGGGAGTGGGCCTACATTGGCCAGGCCAGCTGCCGCCGCAGGAACAGGCGTCAAATACTGTAGGTCTTGACCTTCTGGTGATCAAGCATGTGTGTGTGTGTGTGTGTGTGTGTGTGTGTGTTCGTGTGTGTGTTTTAACTTTTGTGTGTAGGTATGAAAGTGAGTGTGAGGGGTAGGAGGGAGGTGATGCTATTCATCTGTTGGGTGTCTAAGAGGAATGTCTCTCTCCGTCTCAAAGCTTTTAGCGCTATGATGCGTCTCTACGCGTCTCCCCCCCCCCCCCCCACACACACAAACATGATGCGGAGAAAGCCACACAGACACACACACACACACACAAACACACACATTAAACTAATTAATAAAACTCCAGGATGAACGAGGTAGGGACGAAAATCTACCTTGAAGAAGAAAAATCCATTTTATATTAACACTCCATTACAAAAATTTCCACTAACCGATACATTTTGCAAATATCGGCGTATAGGAAAACCATGAATATCGTGTGCGAATGTGAACACAATAAGCGATGTATTGTGGAGAGATGAGGTGTCAGGAGCAAGATTCATGTGAAGGAAACTAAAGTATTATTTGTACAGTAAGTTTAGTACTCTTGTGTTTGTTTGTACAGTAATCCTTGTACTCCTGTGTTTGAACAAGTAATATTTGTATAGTGTTGACGTTAAGGGTTGTGTTGTAGAGCAAATTGTCTACTCTATCGAAACTGGAGTTAGGTTGTAGATAAATTTTTATTTTGTTAAAGCTGAAAGTTGGTCTTATAGGCGTAACAATATGGTTACCACACACTGACTGTATACTAAACCTCCGGTGTGAAAAAATTAACAACATGACTGACACTGCATTCGACCGCCTTCACTTCCCCAACTGTAAAATTATAGGTACCTCATTTACAATCTTTAGGACTGGAGGTGAACGCTGTATCCACTAGGTTGCCGTACCTGGGTCATTGATTAATTAAATGTATAACGGGGTGTTCCATTTACAGGTCGCTGACACAGTGCAGTGATCAGAACATAAAGGCTGTTGCTCAGTTGTTTTTAGGACTGGTCGCTCTTGTTATTAATATTATATGATTTATATATGTCAATTCACGGGCAGTAAAATATTTTCATTTCAGTGAGTTTCGTCTATTTTCTGGCTATATAAACTGTTAATTCGTAGTTTCGATGGCATTGATGAGTTTCAATCTACATCAACTTTTTCAATTTCACTTTTAATATCATATGTCTACTTCTTGTCTATATAAACTATTGCAATCAAAATTTCACTGTTATGTGAGTCATTTCTGCCGATATAAACTGTTTCAATTTCAGTGTCAGTGTGATGTGTGTTGTGTTTGTTTCTCAGACTGCAGGTTCATCTCCTCGTGCCTGGTCGGCGGTGCCTCGTCTTGCTCCTCGTTATGACTGTGATTGAGAGAGAGAGAGAGAGAGAGAGAGAGAGAGAGAGAGAGAGAGAGAGAGAGAGAGAGAGAGAGAGAGAATTTCTATGTCAAGGGTATGAGTCATCGCTTACATTAGCCTCACCTGTCTAAAGTTAACCTGTGAAGCATTTCCGAGGTCGAAAGAGAGAGAGAGAAAGAGAGAGAGAGAGAGAGAGAGAGAGAGAGAAAGAGAGAGAGATAATAACATAAAGAGAAGTAACAAGGCAATTAACTTTTTCCACGTGGACCTGGGTGTCGTACAGGCTTTGAGTGGTCCAATGTCAGCGTTAAAGAGACACACGGCCGAGACACTCCGCCGCTCACAACACCACAAGAAACCTCTAAAAGTTGCTCATAATGGTCCTTTTTAAACCACTAGAATTATGTCGCTGTTCTGGGAAAAAATAATTATGATAATTGTTATTGCCGCTGGCTTCAGCTACAGTGCTGGCGTGTGTTGTCATTAAATCTTTCGACCTGTGACCTCGCCAGATGTAGAAGTGTTTACAAGTTCTGGTTCTGCTGAGTGGACTGTCTTCGGCGGGTGGCGGAGTTGCCCACCCCCTCATGACGGAGATCACCCTCTCTAGTGATGCTGTGAAGACCTGCCCCTCTGCTCGCACTGGTGAAATCTGATTCACAATCCTGTCAAAGTTTTTGTGCTGGGATAATTTATTCAGTACTGTTGTCTCTTGGAACACCATACTGATCTGCATTGACCCGCACTTGTAAGTATAGCCTAAGTGATGACGTACCCCTCAGTACTGTAATATTGTTGACTAATTACGCCTACTCGTTTCTGCCTAACGTGGAGTAATAAGACAATGCGGAATGAAGCGAAGCTAAGATTAATAGAGTTATGAACTTTGTGTTATGTCAGTATGTTTAATAAATTGTAATTAAGATAAAATTGTGTGAGACTAACTAATTATGTATCAGATGGATTACCTTGTAATATTATGAACGCCTTCTCCTCTGCAGGTTTTGACCACATCAATAAGTATTGAATGAGTCAAAAGGCGGGTTTCAATCATTCCTTTCGACTTGCCCGTCACCTGAACGTCCTTAAATAAGGCGTTTATAATACTGAAGAGCCTTAATGGAGGGAGGTGGGAAGTGTCAAGGTGGTGATGGGAAGTGCAAGGTGGAGATGGGAAGTCTCAAGGTGGTGGTGGGAAGTGTCAAGGTGAAGATGGGAAGTCTCAAGGTGGATGTGGAAAGTGTCAAGGTGGAGGTGAAAAGTGTCACAGTCGAGGTGGGGGAATGTCAAGGTATAGTGTGGCAAGTGTCAAGGTGGAGTATGGGAAATCTCAAGAAGGACGTGGTAAGTGTCAAGGTGGTAGTGGGAAGTGTTAAAGTGGAGGTGGAAAATGTCAAGGTGGAGTGTCGGAAGTGTTAAGGTGGAGGTGGGAAGTGTCAATGTGGTGTGTGGGAAATGTCAAAGTGGAGATAGAAAGTGTCAGGGAAGCGTAGGGAAGTGTCAACATCAAATAACTATATCCGACACCACAAGGCCAGCTAACTGACACCGGCCCTATCTTAAGCTCCATTAAGCCTCTTAAGCTCACGACACACGGCCTGTTAGCTGCGGTAATCGTCCCGTTCTGCCGCGACACTCAGGCCGTCTCCTGCCTCCTCATGGGAATAAACGTCAAATAAGTCAGCCATGGCAGTAAAAAAACGCATTACTTTCTGAACTGTGGGGCGGTATTTGAGAGATGTGTGAGAGTGATGTGAGAGAGTGATGTGAGAGTGAGGTGAGAGAGTGATGTGAGAGACCCGTGTGAGAGTGTGAGGTGAGAGTGAGGTGAGAGAGTGATGTGAGAGACCCGTGTGAGAGTGTGAGGTGAGAGTGAGGTGAGAGAGTGATGTGAGAGACCCGTGTGAGAGTGTGAGGTGAGAGAGTGATGTGAGAGACCCGTGTGAGAGTGTGAGGTGAGAGTGAGGTGAGAGAGAGATGTGAGATACCCGTGTGAGAGTGTGAGGTGAGAGTGAGGTGAGAGAGTGATGTGAGAGACCCATGTGAGAGTGTGAGGTGAGAGTGAGGTGAGAGAGTGATGTGAGAGACCCGTGTGAGAGTGAGGTGAGAGAGTCGTGTGAGAGAGAGAGAGAGAGAGAGAGAGAGAGAGAGAGAGAGAGAGACCCATCACCCCAACACAGCATCCATTTTCAATCTTCGTGTTGTATTACGAGAGAGAGTTGAAAGGGACCTTGAAGACATTATCTTCTTGACTTATCAGACGAAAGGTTGCCGTGTTTATATCCTCATCATCAGAAACCCCTAAAAATCCTCCCAGATCCTTTTCTATTTACATGTTACTATACAAGACTCGACTTTTCTACATTACCCTCATAATTCACTCACGAATCACTGCAGTAGACTTGAATCTTAAACCCTCATGAACGAAGACCGCACTGAAATTTACATGTTTTGAATTACTGTATAGGGTTAGGATCCTGTGTCTATGGGTGTGGAGTGCAGGAGGTCATCAGAAGTGGATGGTTTTCCGATAATTGAGTGAGCGCCAAAACAACCATAGATCACGGCCCTTCAAGATCATAGGAGAATTCGTACACATAGATGCAGACGTGCAAACAGCCCCCACCCACACACATAGACGCACACACTCACATACATACATACATACATACATACATACATACATACATACATACATACATGCATACATACAAATATATCACGTGTAAATATTCATATGAAAACACACATAAATCCAGAAATACATATTCATACACAGAGACTACCCCACTGTCTTTAGTAGTTTAACGTCAGGGTTGACAAGTCATACAGCATAATATTCATAATTCATACACACTCTCCTCAACAGTTATTCACTATTCATCATTATCATCTTCACTATCCCAGAGAAATAAGCCAGTGGGTATATATTAACTATACAACGTAGAAATATGACAAACAACACGAAAAGTTTTGAAGTAATGAGGATAGTATGATTCACTCTATACACTGTTGCTGTTGCGTATGTAATTAAAGTATACTGTATGTGTATTAGTATGTGGGGAGTATTTTTTGCGCTTTTGTTTCCCGTTTGTTTTTTTGTTTTATAATCTCGTTTTTATGCCCCTTCTGCTTTGACGATTTCTGGGTCCCTTGATATGTTTTACTCTGTCGAGAATGTAATTTAGTGTTATTGCATCATTCAGTAGTTGAAGACTGAAACCACAGAAGATGAGGTTAGTTTTGACACCAGAGAACAATAAATGTTGATAGAAAAAAATGATAAGTAAGAAAGGAGCAAAGATAAGAAAGATATACATAAATAGACGGGAACGGTAACTTTTTTTAGGTAAGGTTCAGTTACTGGGTCTGGCAGCGTCAGTACCTTCCGTCACAAAAGTTTATACTAAAAATTAGAGTACAAAGCTATTTCGAGAGTTAGTAATTATCATATCAAAAGGAACTTACTCAAGTCTTTTAGAGTTGTGAGAGAAACCCATTATGATTCATAACTAAAAACTATCGTAATTTGAGTGACAGGAGTTCTCTCAGCGGCCAGCCATAAAGTGTTTGCTGGCAGAGAGTCTAGCTGGAGGAAGGCGTGCTAGGAATGTGCTCAGCGAATTCATAGCGACCTCTTGAGTTTCCGCTTTGATGCTGAACTAGTTGATGAATCTGTACAAACGTTATTATTATTATTATTATTATTATTATTATTATTATTATTATTATTATTGTTGTTGTTGTTGTTGTTTTTGTTGTTTTTGTTGTTGTTGTTGTTGTTGTTGTTAAATGATGCACAAATATATCAATAATACGGGTAAAGTAGTTGATAGATCCGTCGCCTCTGGTTGCATCACTATAAATGAACCCAAACCGCCGCCTGGTACTGTACTTTACTGCAGGATTGAGAGCTACCGTGTGATATATGTTGTTATGCTGGTGATCTGGCTGGTATACGGCGTTGTTTGAACACCAGTGGCCCCGTAATGCTGCCGGGATAATTACCTGACGCGGCCGTAAGTTACACACACACACACACACATACACACACATAATGTATTCAATCTTTACACGTTTAGGTCAACAATGGTGGCTCTTAATCTTGCTTTAGCCTTATGTAACCTAAATTAAACTCACCTGACCTAACTTAACCTAGTTTAACCAGGCGTAACCTAACCCAGCGTAATTGGATCCAACTTAACCTAGATTAAACAAAGCTGCCCTAATCTAATCTAATCTAACGAAACGTAATCTAACCTAACTTACCAAAACTAAATTAACCTAAGTTAACACGATCAAACTTAACCAAACCTAACTTACTTAATCAAACGTGACCTAACTTAAACTGCCTTAACTTAGCCTAATTGGACGCATACGATCTGACCTTAACCTAACATAATTAACCCTAACTTAACACAACGTAAAGTACTGGTGAATAATAATTAATTAGTAACTGTTATAAAATACGCGTTAAATTCTGTTTGCGTTAAGGTAGTTATGGTTTAGTTAATGTTGGTAGATGTAACTTTAGCTCAGTTAGTGTGTGTAAGCTTGTTTTTGACTGAGTTAGTGTGGGTAAGCTTGTTTTTGATTGAGTTAGTGTGGGTAAGCTTGTTTTTTGGGCCGAGATGGTGTTGGAAAACTTGTTATTGGCTGAGTTAATGTAGAAAATCTTGAGTTTTTGGCTTAGTGTTGCTAAGCTTGTGTTTGGCTACGTGTAGATAAACTTTATTTTAGCTAAGTGTTTGATAGCTTGTTTTTGGTTGAGTTAGTGTTAGTAAGCTTGTTTTTGGTTGAGTTAGTAAGCTTGTTTTTCGTTGAGTTAGTAAGTTTGTTTTTGGTTGAGTTAGTAAGCTTGTTTTTAGTTGAGTTAGTGTTGCTAAGCTTGTTTTTGGTTGAGTTAGTGTTGCTAAGCTTGTTTTTAGTTGAGTTAGTGTTGCTAAGCTTGTTTTTAGTTGAGTTAGTGTTGCTAAGCTTGTTTTTGGTTGAGTTAGTGTTGCTAAGCTTGTTTTTAGTTGAGTTAGTGTTGCTAAGCTTGTTTTTGGTTGATTTAGTGTTGCTAAGCTTGTTTTTAGTTGAGTTAGTGTTGCTAAGCTTGTTTTTAGTTGAGTTAGTGTTGCTAAGCTTGTTTTTAGTTGAGTTAGTGTTGCTAAGCTTGTTTTTGGTTGAGTTAGTAAGCTTGTTTTTAGTTGAGTTAGTGTTGCTAAGCTTGTTTTTAGTTGAGTTAGTGTTGCTAAGCTTGTTTTTGGTTGAGTTAGTAAGCTTGTTTTTAGTTGAGTTAGTGTTGCTAAGCTTGTTTTTGGTTGAGTTAGTAAGCTTGTTTTTAGTTGAGTTAGTGTTGCTAAGCTTGTTTTTAGTTGAGTTAGTGTTGCTAAGCTTGTTTTTGGTTGAGTTAGTAAGCTTGTTTTTGGTTGAGTTAGTGTTGCTAAGCTTGTTTTTGGTTGAGTTAGTGTATGCAGGTATAACTCTGGTGTGATCTGAACGGGTTGTAGTCTTTGTTATGTAAAGTGAAGCAATTGTCGTACACATAATGCTCCCAGCTGCGCACTCTGCACTGTAAACATAAACAGATTCCAACAATAATAAGGTCAGCTGGATGTCTTTACAAGCACATGTCCTCTCTGTCTGTCTCTATACAATTTCCGTCTTGTGTGTGTGTGTGTGTGTGTGTGTGTGTGTGTGTGTGTGTGTATAATGTAAATCTGATTGTTGTTTATATGGGAAAAAATATTAATAATCTCGAGTTTGTCTCTCGTGTAGATCTGATAATTGTTTAGAGAAAAAAAATACCAATCAGGTCACGTTTATAATCTGAGTGAGGATCCAGTTTATATATTCATGATTATCAGTACGTCATTATCGTTGTGATTATCTGAATATTAATTGGCTTTCAAATAACACGTACTGTAGATGAAAGTATTTCCAGCGAAGACAGACTTGTGGTGATTCATGGCTGCGTTGGCATGAATGACATAATATGATGGGCCTGTTAATTAACTCGGACCACCTGAATACTAGACAACCCCAGTTTATATCACCTGAAGATTAACAACCCCAACAGATGAAGTCGGCCCATGGTAATTTCAGCCTAGTGTCCTCGGCCTATGCATCCACTGTTGACCTCGGCCCATTTTAGTGATTTCGGCCCCATGTCCCTGCGTGGTTACGATCATATATTAATGTTGGTGATCTTGGCCCATATTTTGATGGGGCCGAAATCACTAAAAATAGTCCGAGGTCAACAGTGGATGTATAAGCCGAGGACACTAGGCCGAAGTTACCATGGGCCAACTTCACCTGTATCCTACAAACTTTGGTGTGACAAGACAGTGCTGTACAGGAAGTTAAGTGATTATCAGTTTAGCCAGAAATTTTCTCTCTGACTGCGTACCTTGGCTTCATATGTGTTGTATGTGTTTGTGAGGAAAATGTTGTTTGTGAGGAAAGTGTTGTATGTGTTCTCTGCCTATAGAGTTGTATGTTCGTTTTTGTACATAGTGTTGTAGGCTGTGTTGCATGTGTGCTGTGAAGGGAATGTTGTATTTATGCTTGTGCAGAAAGTTTATACACACACCTGGGATACTGCCTGTACAATTGTGTCAAATACTACCTGTCTGGAACACTAGGAAGTCTACGGACTTGGCGCACCCACATTCAACCACAACAAAACACAAAAAACGCCTGAACACACTATTATATGTACAGTAAACATTAATACAAACGATGAACAGTTAAAACTTAAATAGTTCATTATTAAAGTTAAAAGGGATTTATTAACTAAATGAATTGGGAGTTTTAACTTAAAAGAATAAACTATCTACAGAACGAGGAACCACCAGGACCTTGTTGGTGAACGTCGCAGTGTGGCCGCGATGTCTCTCTGATATAAACCTTTTTAGGTGGGACCATTGCAACTTAACTTGTGTGATCAGACCATATTTGATCATCTATAATAGGTATATTTATATATTTACACTGAATAATTCACTTTTTTTCATTTATTCTTATACTAATACAATAAACAGAACATAAGACCATAAGAATGGAGGAAACTGCAGCGGGCCTATTGGCTCATACTGGGCAGTCCCGTTTAAACTCAACCCCTATTGCTCATATATCCATCCAACCTATGTTTGAAGCTATCCAGCTTATTCGAGTTAATGATGATGTTTGGTAACTTGTTCCATTCATCCACTACTCTATTTCCAAACCAATGCTTACCTATTTCGCGCCTGATTCTAAGTTTCTCTAATTTAAAACTATTGTTATGAGTTCGCTCCTGGTTGGATAATTTAAGTGCCTTTGTTATATCACCTTTGTTTAATTCTGACTTCCATTTATACACCTTTATCATATCGCCCCTCACTCTACGTCTCTCGAGGGAGTGCAAATTAAGATGCTTTAACCTGTCTCTGTACTCAAGGTTCCTAATGCCCGGTAATAGTCTAGTCTTGTCATTCTCCTCTGAATTCTTTCTTGGGATTCTATATCCATTCTGTAATGCGGTGACCAGAATTGAACTGCGTAATCCAAGTGAGGTCTCACAAGCGTAAGATAAAGTTTTAGGATGACCTCCCTAGTCTTGTAACTAACACTCCTTTGTATGATCCCAAGTACTTTATTAACGTTGTTTCAAGTAAATACACATTGTTTGCTTGGCTTAAGATTCCTACTTATCATTATTCTTAAATCTTTCTCACATTCGTATTTCTCTATAACTTCGTTGTTCATCTGGTATCTGGTTTCTCTGTTTACATCTCCTAGACTAAGTACTTTACATTTGTCCACATAGAATTTCATCTGCCATTTTTCAGACCATTCGAAAAAAAATTTAAGATCTTCCTGTAGAACAATGAAGAATATCTTTACTTTATAAATATGATAACTACATTATATTATAAACAGTAATTTAATGTAATAATTATGGGGTAAGTCGGTAAATGAATAATGAAAATTGTTAACACAGTCAGTAGTCGGAGCTTCTCTTTGCTGAATAAGTCGTCTGGTGTTGGCTACAGTTACAACACCAAAGGTAAAAGAGGTAAAGTTTGTTGATGTTGTTGACGGTACAGCCTCACTGCTACTAATGAAGGCAGACGTGCCATAACGAAGTACTCCCCCACTTGTCATACTTTGTTCATTACACAGTCGAAGAATAACCGTGTGCAGTAGTGTTGAAAATTGATGCATAAATAATATAGGATATTACCGAGCGCTGATATGGTTATTATTTAATTAGGTCAAAGGTCATATTCAATAGGTGAGTTAAAGGTGACCTGAAGTTGATGGAGGGGAGTGGAATAAGTCATCAAAGACGGCAGGAGTTTTATAATTATGTGAAGCGTCGTGGGGTGAGAGACAGTGGCCGGGGAGTGTGGTTGTGTCTCACTGCCGCACCTTGAGGTCACCCTTCTGCTGGCTTGTGTCAGACACCCGCCACGTTATCTCCAGATCACTGATACTTGTGACAAAATATTACAATGATAATCTCGGGTCAGAGGCCGGTAAGTGAGGCTGAATTTGTCAGTTTATGATGATGGCAGCGTGAGGCCGCCGACGGAGTATCGCTGTTTACTGGAGCTGCCAAGACGGTATCCTCCAGTAAAGGACACACTGCGCCTCAGTCACTTCCTTCACTATAAGAAAATCATTCCGCCGCAATCACAGTAATAGTATCTTGCTTAAAGTGGCGGCCCTTAAGTAGTGTTGCCTATCTCGTGACACACACACACACACACACACACACACACACACACACACACACACACACACCCGAATTTCACCATATATAACCTGTTATCTCTGTTCATTGTATAGTTTTGTCTTCTGGCTGTCATACTATCTTAATAAACCGTTATTTATTTATTTATTTATTTATTTATTTATTATTATTATTATTATTATTATTATTATTATTATTATTATTACACACACAAAACACACACACACACACACACACACACACACACACACACAACGATAGATAGTATGTGTGCGCATGGTGTTCACCTGTAAATCGTTATATTTACAAAGTAGAATCTATATTAATTACATGAAGTAAGTAAGGTTGCGTAATTAGTTACTGAGGCAGACAGTTGCTCGCCCCAGGAAAGTGTCATGGCGGCTGATACCTCCATCATGGTGCCATTAATTAACTCGGGGAAATTAAACCCTAAAAATATATCTTGCAAACTTGGAGCAAAAATTTGACTTTCATATAAGATTTTTATCGAGGCTGGAAATTAATTTTACTGATGCCGCTGTCATGTTGGGCGGCAAATATACATCATTTTAGTAATTGTTTATTATGAAGTTTACACCGTTAATCACTTGTTATCTTTATTCTTATTACTTACAGCAATTTTATACCGATACATTAAAATTTCATTGTGTGGTTAACAAAATTTAATTATCACGAGAGGGGGGAAAAAGACACTTTTAGGACACAGTGTTATGTGTCAAAACCGTGTGTCTGTACTGTGTCACCACCCCCTGCTATGCCACCAGCTCTCCGCCAGGTGGTAAATATACTACAATAAAACTGTTCCTGCGGTATATAGATCCATTATGTTTTTGCCGTGGCGGAGCTGCTGTACTTGTATTGATAGATAGATAGATAGTAAAATCATCATATAGGCTTACAGTTGCTTCAGAACGTATGGACACCGCAGGTACAGTATACGGTTCAGCATGTATCTAGACACTGCAGGTATACAGTTCAGCATGTATATAAACACCAGTACATTTTACATGCACATAGTCCATTCAGTTATACCTTGACAAATATATCTAGGTATAGAAACAACGATAATTAATAAGGTAACTCCAGGAAGGGTAGCCCATCAGGGCGGGTCATCTGGCGTGACCTCTGTGCTGGAGCGGTAACACTCTTCTTGGACACCGTGAGTCATTTGGGTCCCCGATTTTGTTTGGTAATCTGTGTAGTAAAGGATTTTCACTTAACCCTTTAAATGTTCATGATTTTTTTTTGTATTCCCTACGGCCGTGAGCTACCCTAAGATAAGAACATAAGAATGGAGGAAACTGCAGCGGGTTTATTGGTTCATACTGGTCAGTCCCATTTACACCCAACTCCCTATCGCTCATATATCCATCCAACTTATGTTTGAAGCTATCCAGCGTATTTGAGTTAATGATGATGTTTGTAAATCTGTTTCACTGATCCACTACGCTATTTCCAAACCTAATCCATTTTAGAATATCTCCTCCAATGCCATGAGCCTCCACTTTCCGTATTAGTCTTTCGTGGGGGACTCTGTCGAAGGCCTTGCTAAAGTCGAGTTATACCACATAATAATCGTGCCTGTCGTCCACTGGTTCGAAAACAGCTGAAAAGAATGTTAATAGATTAGTCAGACATGAACGCCCGTGTGTGAAGTCGTGTAGAGAATCATTGATCAGCTTGTGCTTCTCTAGGTGATTTCGAATAGAATTTGAAAATATTTCATCCAGTAATTTGCCTACAATTGATGTTAAACTGATTGGACTGTAGTTAGAGGATAGTAATCTATCTCCCTTCCTGAAAATTGGTATCACATTCGCTATCCTCCAGGATTCTGGTACTACACCTGTTTTTAATGACATGTTAAATAAATTTGCTGAGGGCATACTAAGCTCTTCCTTACATTCCTTTAATACTCGGGCAAATATCTCATCGGGACATGATGACTTATTAGACTTTAACTTGTCTATTAGCTTACTAACATCGTTACTAGCCACTACTATCTCGCTTAACCTAACCTAACCTAACCTAACCTAACTTAACATAACCAGACCATGAGCTAACCTAACCATTAACCATAAACATTTTAGGGATTATGTGAAATCCCTAATTACACTGATTCTCTATTATGTATATGAGGATAATTAGCCGATAAATCTTTAAACCCCAACGGGCACTTTTGTTAAATAGAATAATCTTTTTATTTTATGATTATAACAATATGGAAATGAGTATGTTAGGTTAGGTTTCGTTTAGGTATGGTTAGGTTAGGTCCTGACATTGATCATAACCTAACCTAACATAACCTAACCTAGCCACCCAGGCGCTAACCTTCAACCTAACCTAACCTAACCTAACCTTCCAGGGCCCTGAGCTTGAGCCAGGGGAAATTAAACAGCACGGAACAAGACCAAAGTCATTTACAACACAGAACGACCATCAACCCCGGAACACGATGAAGGAACACCGCCTCCCCCCCCCCCCCCTCTCCATTACGCTGATAGTATGGAGACCTCCTCGACCTCATAAAAGTAAGAGGCAACGGGTAGAGAGGCCGATATATAGTCCAGAGGTCCTTTTGACTCTCTTGATGGGCTGGCTGGCCGGGGCGATGGAGGATGACCAGAGATAAAGAGTTGTGATGCCGTAATGCTGGATGTTACTTGTTTGGCGACGTGAAGGAGTGAGAGGTTAGTGAGGGCCGGGGGGGTGAGAGGTTAGTGAGGGCCGGGGGGAGGGGTGAGAGGTTAGTGAGGGCCGGGGGGGGGGGTGAGAGGTTAGTGAGGGCCCGGGGGGGAGGGGGTGAGAGGTTAGTGAGGGCCGGGGGGGGGTGAGAGGTTAGTGAGGGCCGGGGGGGGTGAGAGGTTAGTGAGGGCCGGGGGGGAGAGGTTAGTGAGGGCCGGGGGGGGTGAGAGGTTAGTGAGGGCCGGGGGGTGAGAGGTTAGTGAGGGCCGGGGGGGGTGAGAGGTTAGTGAGGGCCGGGGGGGGGTGAGAGGTTAGTGAGGGCCGGGGGGGGGGGGGGGTTAGTGAGGGCCGGGGGGAGGAGTGAGAGGTTAGTGAGGGCCGGGGGGGGGGGTGAGAGGTTAGTGAGGGCCGGGGGGAGAGAGGTTAGTGAGGGCCGGGGGGGTGAGAGGTTAGTGAGGGCGGGGGGAGGGTGAGAGGTTAGTGAGGGCCGGGGGGGGTGAGAGGTTAGTGAGGGCCGGGGGGGGGTGAGAGGTTAGTGAGGGCCGGGGGGAGGGTGAGAGGTTAGTGAGGGCCGGGGGGGGGTGAGAGGTTAGTGAGGGCCGGGGGGGTGAGAGGTTAGTGAGGGCCTGGGAGGGGTGAGAGGTTAGTGAGGGCCGGGGGGGTGAGAGGTTAGTGAGGGCCGGGGGGGGTGAGAGGTTAGTGAGGGCCGGGGGGGGTGAGAGGTTAGTGAGGGCCGGGGGGGGTGAGAGGTTAGTGAGGGCCGGGGGGGGAGGGGTGGGAGGTTAGTGAGGGCCGGGGGGGTGAGAGGTTAGTGAGGGTGGGGGAGGGGTGAGAGGTTAGTGAGGGCCGGGGGAGGGGGTGAGAGGTTAGTGAGGGCCGGGGGGGGGTGAGAGGTTAGTGAGGGCCGGGGGGGGTGAGAGGTTAGTGAGGGCCGGGGGGGGGGTGAGAGGTTAGTGAGGGCCGGGGGGGGAGGGGGGGGGTGAGAGGTTAGTGAGGGCCGGGGGGGGTGAGAGGTTAGTGAGGGCCGGGGGGGTGAGAGGTTAGTGAGGGCCGGGGGGGGGGTGAGAGGTTAGTGAGGGCCGGGGGGGGTGAGAGGTTAGTGAGGGCCGGGGGGGGGTGAGAGGTTAGTGAGGGCCGGGGGGGTGAGAGGTTAGTGAGGGCCTGGGAGGGGTGAGAGGTTAGTGAGGGCCGGGGGGGTGAGAGGTTAGTGAGGGCCGGGGGGAGGGGGGTGAGAGGTTAGTGAGGGCCGGGGGGGTGAGAGGTTAGTGAGGGCCGGGGGGGTGAGAGGTTAGTGAGGGCCGGGGGGGGTGAGAGGTTAGTGAGGGCCGGGGGGGTGAGAGGTTAGTGAGGGCCGGGGGGGTGAGAGGTTAGTGAGGGCCGGGGGGGGTGAGAGGTTAGTGAGGGCCGGGGGGGGTGAGAGGTTAGTGAGGGCCTGGGAGGGGTGAGAGGTTAGTGAGGGCCGGGGGGGTGAGAGGTTAGTGATGGCCGGGGGGGTGAGAGGTTAGTGAGGGCCGGGGGGTGAGAGGTAGTGAGGGGGGGGGTGAGAGGTTAGTGAGGGCCGGGGGGGTGAGAGGTTAGTGAGGGCCGGGGGGGTGAGAGGTTAGTGAGGGCCGGGGGGGTGAGAGGTTAGTGAGGGCCGGGGGGTGAGAGGTTAGTGAGGGCCGGGGGGGGGGTGAGAGGTTAGTGAGGGCCGGGGGGGGGGTGAGAGGTTAGTGAGGGCCGGGGGGTGAGAGGTTAGTGAGGGCCGGGGGGGTGAGAGGTTAGTGAGGGCCGGGGGGGGGTGAGAGGTTAGTGAGGGCCGGGGGGGGGGGTGAGTTGTTATTGGCGGCCGGGGGGGTGAGAGGTTAGTGAGGGCCGGGGGGGGGGTGAGAGGTTAGTGAGGGCCGGGGGGGGGGTGAGAGGTTAGTGAGGGCCGGGGGGGGTGAGAGGTTAGTGAGGGCCGGGGGGGAGGGGTGAGTGAGGGGGGGTAGGGTTAGTGAGGGCCGGGGGGGGTGAGAGGTTAGTGAGGGCCGGGGGGGGTGAGAGGTTAGTGAGGGCCGGGGGGGGTGAGAGGTTAGTGAGGGCCGGGGGGGTGAGAGGTTAGTGAGGGCCGGGGGAGGGGTGAGAGGTTAGTGAGGGCCGGGGGGGGAGGGGTGGGAGGTTAGTGAGGGCCGGGGGGGTGAGAGGTTAGTGAGGGTGGGGGGGGAGGGGTGAGAGGTTAGTGAGGGCCGGGGGGGGAGGGGTTAGTGAGGGCCGGGGGAGGGGGTGAGAGGTTAGTGAGGGCCGGGGGGGGTGAGAGGTTAGTGAGGGCCGGGTGAGGGGTGAGAGGTTAGTGAGGGCCGGGGGGGGGGGGTGAAAGATTCTTCCTTACTCCTCCTGGTTCTTCCTCTGTTCTCTTTCCTCCTTCTTCTTCTTCTTTGTTCTCTTGCCCCCCCTTCTTCAGTCCGTCTTCCCTTATTCGTCAAGCTTCCTTCTCCTCTTCCTCAATCCTCCTGCCTCCTCCTCCTCCTTCGTATTCTCCTCTTCCTCTTGCTTAACCACTCCTGCCTTTTCCTCACTCTTAATTCCCCTTCAATCCTTCTTCCTCATCCTTATTATTCCAGCCAACTCCTCCTCCTCCTCCTCCTCCTCCTCCTCCTCCTCCTCCTCCACCCCCCTTTGGTGTCGTCAGAGATAAGTTTTGGTGATTACTTAAATGTTAAATAATTGGTCTTCTCCCCACCTGTGTAATTATACTGTAACGACCACATACACCCACCCACCTACACCCACCCACCTACACACACACACACACACACACTCACACACACACTTTGGTTGACGTGCCCCTTCCCGCCGTCATTAGGCTGTCACTGTTTTAATTACTGCCTTGTTGGTTGAATTTATCTTCGTTTTTCTGAAAGTTTTATTTTTTTTTGTAAAGTGTTTGATCTCCACATCCTGTCATTAACCCATAGAGTACGATTACAGCCACTTAGAGTACGATACTAATCCTCTGAGTACGATGATGGCCCCTTAGAGTACGATACTAACCCTTGATTACGATACATCAGCACATTGAGTAAGGTATCTTAACCCTTTGAGTATGATGACTTAACGCTTTGTATACGATGAAGGATGATATGAAACTCACGGGGTTGGCATCGTACTCAAGGGCTTGGCATCGTACTCAAGGGGTTGGCATCGTACTTAAGGGCATGGCATCGTACTCAAAGGGTTGGCATCGTACTCAAGGGGTTGGCATCGTACTCAAAGGGTTGGCATCCAACTCAAGGGCTTGGCACCGTACTCAAGGGGTTGGCAGCGTCCTAGACAACACCACCTGTTTCAGACCACACCACTTGTCAGAACTACACCACCTGTCCTCAGACCACACCACCTGTCAGACCACACCACTTGTCAGAACCACACCACCTGTCAGACCACACCACCTGTCAGAACACACCACCAGTCAGACCACACCACCTGTCAGACCACACTACCTATTCTGTGAGATCTAATGGAAGGTCTTAAGGGATTATTGTGGCTCTACACCTTTAAATGTCTCTGTGCTACATAATGTTTGGTACACTGTCTGACACACACACACACACACACACACACACACAGCGGCAGGAGCTTCATTGTGCAGTAATTTTCAGGTCATTTCCTCGTCCACCTCGACTCTACCTATTAATCTTCCTTACCTCATAATAGAGAACGGTTATGAAGGTCCAGGGTTTTGAGGGGCGGCATTTTCATTTCAGAATACGTTATAATATCATCAGTTAGAATACAATTGGGGGGGGGGGATTTCTCTCTCTCTCTCTCTCTCTCTCTCTCTCTCTCTCTCTCTCTCTCTCTCTCTCTCTCTCTCTCTCTTTTATTTGCGAGATATAAATCATAGTGTTAGTGATGTAGCAAGCATATGACGCGGCGTAAATTACAACGTAGAGTGTGATTAATGATGCGTATAATGTACAGGTGGGGAAAGTTTGGGGATAATTGAGTGGTGTTGAGTGTGTGTGTGTGTGTGTGTGTGGGTGTGTGTGTGTGTGTGTGTGTGTGTGTGTGTGGGTGGGTAACTGGAAAAGCGCAGCAGCAGTAGCATCCCCTTCTTCCCCCCTTTCCCCCCTCTCTCCTCCCCCTCACCAAACTCCTACCTTTACCGCCTCCTATCAACCTAGCTATGTTTTTTTTCTCTCTCCTTCTGACACCGACAACAAGATTAAGGCGTGAGTTAGTTCTCTCACGTCCACGACAGAAACAACACCAGGTCCTTTCTCGTTGTTTTTCTTCATTTACTATATCCTCAACACCTACGGCTCTCTCTCTCTCTCTCTCTCTCTCTCTCTCTCTCTCTCTCTCTCTCTCTCTCTCTCTCTCTCTCTCTCTCTCTCTCTCTCTCTCTCTCTCTCTCTCTCTCTCCATACTTTCCTACTTCTCTCTCTCTCTGTCTGCTTGGCTGTACACACATGCACATACACAATCATGGATAGACACATTATACGACACACACACACACACACACACACACACACACACACACAGTATATATGTCACGCTAAATAAGGATAATCGCCCGATTAAGCCTTAAAACGAAACTGACGTTTTTACCAAATCGAAAAATATATATATTTTTTGTTGTAGTAACTTAATGGAACTTCGTTCATTACAGTAAAAAGGTAAAATTTGCTCTGTGTATATTTTTCTTATTCAACAATATAAAAGGCGCACTTAAAAACCTGAATGCAGTCACATATACATATTTTATGAAAACGCCCGCACACATGAGCTTAACTAACCAGAATACACCTAAATGTAATAAAATAGTCCAGCTCCCACTACCCACCAAGACCTACAGGCCGATTACTGGCTCTGCAGTGCGTCTCTTCGGGCAGTGGATAGTTCACCATTCCTGAACTGAAGTACTTAGCGTGGATGACGCAAACATCAAATGGACAAATTCCACCAACACGACCACAGAAGCTCACCACCACTTTTTCCCCGAGATGTCCGTCAGATTACACTCAGCTGACTTGCCCTGGATCACACCTCGGATCAAAAGACATATGCAACAGAGAGACAGCGCCTTTTATCTCAATGACCACAACCGCTTCAGGGCCCTTCACAAACAAGTCATCTGTGAAATGCGCGCTGTTAAAAAGTCTCACCACCCAACAAAGCTGCAACATCTGAAGCAGACCAACATCAGTCAGTGGTATGGTAAGCTTAAAGAACTCTGTGGACTAAACAATAAGACACACCAATCCCCTTCCCTAGGCAGCTGATCAATCTAACAACCATTTCCACCGACTATATGCCGGACGCTCCCTCAGCGTGACACAACCAGCCTCCCTGCTTACTTACCAGTCCCCTTTCCCACTGACTTAGTGGAAGAATTTGAAGTAACAAGACGTTTGGACAAACTGAAGAACAAGCGCTCCACCACTCCCATTGACTTATCAATGAAACTCTAAAATGAGTTCTCACTGGAACTAGCTAAACCCCTCTGCCCCATTATCAATGCTTCCCCCAGCCAAGCAAGATGCCCAGCTGACTGGAAGAACTCATAGGTGTCGTCAGTGCCCAAGTCAACGAGCCCACAACGCTTAAATGAGCTACGACCCATTGCCATCACCCTAATACCCAGCTTAATCTGCGAAAGTTTCGTTTTGAACTGGGCTTATGCTGATATTGCAGGAGCCACAGATCCTCAGCAATTTGGCATTATGAAAACTTCCTCCATCACTCAATGTCTTGTCGACTACATATACCGCCATCTGGAAAAACGAATGACGTCTGTGGCTGTCGCCTTCATTGACTTCACCAAAGCATTTGACCTAGTTGACCACAATTTAATCATCAGCAAAGCTATCGACCTCGGATTTTGAAGAAGTCTTTTACCATGGCTTACAGACTTCCTTAGTAGCCGACGGCAAGACGTATGCTTCCGAGGGGCTGTCTCCATTTTTCAGTCACTCACCTGTGGCGTCCTCCAAGGCACCAACATGGGACCGCTCTGCTTCCTCATGCTTATCAATGATGCCTTTGAGAAACTTTTGCTCACTGGAAATATGTCGATGATTCCACCCATCAGTGTGAACAACTCGGCTCCCGAATACAGCGCCCTCCAGAATATATTGAACAGTCCCCAAAATTGGGCCACCAACAAACCATGTCACCAGAAACCATACCAGGATCATAGTTACGCACATCAACCTCTCCTCCGACCTTGTCCCACCTCCCTCCATTACTCTGGGCCCCAACACAATCCAGGTTGTAGACTCCACCAAGCTCCTCGGCGTCACTATAGATAACAAACTAAATTGGAAAACACAGGTCAGTGTAATTGTCAAATCCCCCAGTTTTCGTCTCCACCTTCTCAGGTGTCTCAAGTCCCTCGGAGTTCCTGTTCCCAAGCTCCTCATTGCTTACTCAACATTCATATTTCTCAAGCTTACCTACGCCTCCCCTGCCTGGTCTTCCTCCCTAAATGCCACACAACAAAAACACCTAGAAAAAGTGCAGAAGAAGGCGTGCAAGATTATTCTCTCTCCCTCCTCCTCCACATATCATCACCATGACCTCATCTGCAAATTTTGGGAGAAGCTTCTGTGCCACACCTCGGCACCGTTTCTTACTTCCACCCGAGATCCCTCGTCCGCAAATTGCTGTTCGACACTCCAACCGCATCCAACCCATACGACCACGTACTGATCGCTATAAGAACATCCCAATCCCAACTATTGTAAAAATTATCAACAACTCGTAGCCAACCAGTGTGTTCACTCCCTGCTATCTTACTTTTGCGCTGTTACTATGTTGAAATGCCCTGTAGCATGACCTTCTCCCCACCTTGTTATTATACTTCATATTTGCACCAATTATGTTACATGTATATTATTTGTCAGTCAAGTGACCCATTACCCAGTTATGTAACTGTATATTTTCCGCCTTTTGGCTGCCAAGCTCTTTCAATAAACCGTTAATTATTCTTATTTTTATTCTTACACACACACACACACACACACACACACACACACACACACACACACACACAACAAAGAGTTACATATGATAACAACTTTGAATGAAAAAGCTAACTTTAACATAAACAACTGACAACAATGGCCGAGGCTCTCACTTCACACTCAGCACCAGCCATCCATCAAGACATTGTGTGAGTCGAGACAACGAATTTATGGAGTCTATGTAAAATTTTCTCTTTGCATTTACACGGTGCAGAGAATTATTGCAGCCATTATCGCCGGCGTGTTTTGCAATCTGTGTTTAATGATTCACTTTTGCTCATCCATCCGCTAGTGATAAAACTCATAAACTGTTAATGTTCTTTTATTCGCCGTAACGTTAAATCATCAGGTTTTTGTTTTTCATTTTCATGTGATTTATTATTATTATTATTATTATTATTATTATTATTATTATTATTATTATTATTATTATTATGAGTTGCTCTTTCTCCTGATTCTCCTCCTCCTTTTTCTGTTCTTCCTGTTATTTCTCCCGTTACTCCTCATTCATCCTCCTCTTATTTCTACTCCTCCATCTCCTGTTCCTTCTCCTGTTCCTTCTCTTTTACCTCTTTTCCTTCTTCTCCTCTTCGTCTTCTTCTGTATCTTTCTTCTCTTCCTTTTCCACAACATCCTCCTCCTCTACCACTTCACTTCCATCTCCTCCTCCACCACGGCCTCCACCACGTCCTCCACCAGTTCCACCACCTCCACTCTCCACTCCCTCCACCTCTTCCTCTCCCCTGCTACCATTACATCACAGGTAAAGGCTCAAGGGACCTCATTAACCTGGCTTCTCGTCCTCATGCAGTTCTCCGTAATCTTTGCCTAATTATATGATATGACAGCGTTGGGGTGGAGGTGGACAGTGGGGAGGTAACAGTTATTATCGACGGGAAAGGAGAGAGAGAGAGAGAGAGAGAGAGAGAGAGAGAGAGAGAGAGAGAGAGTTTTATTGAAGTGTATTAAGGAAATGATTGATAGAAAAATAATGATGTTATATACTCGATAGGAAATGGCTTAGAATGTTATTAAGTCACGTTTGTTATTGACGATAGTTGTTCTTCAGTATCTGGGAAGACAGTCTCTCTCGGCGACCCTTTCACGAGGATAAATGACCACACATGTCCGGGTGTAATTACCTTGATGTTGTCGCCAAGAGATTTTGTGGTCGTATATGTTGATTATAGTCTCTCTCTCTCTCTCTCTCTCTCTCTCTCTCTCTCTCTCTCTCTCTCTCTCTCTCTCTCTCTCTCTCTCTCTCTCTCTCTCCTGTCTTTAGCAATCTTTATATCTAATTTGTCTCTATCTATCTCCTGTCTGTTTCTCTCTTGTCTCTATCTATCTACGTCTTTGTCTCTCTCTACTTATCTACCCCTTTGCTTCTATCTCCGGGACAGACCGCGGGGCGACACAACCTACTAATATGCACGCTGGTACGCCCACTATATATCCCACCCCCATGTAGGAGTGTCCGGATGAACGAGGCGACCATCATGAGCTGCCTGCCATCTGTTGTACAAGATGACAACGACTCGAGGAGGAGGATGGGAGGATGCTAGGAGGTGCTAAGAGTGTTGGTGGATGCTGAGGGTGCTAGGAAGGTGTTGGGAGAATGCTGAGGGTGCTAGGAGGGTGTTGGGAGAATGCTGAGGGTGCTAGGAGGGTGTTGGGAGAATGCTGAGGGTGCTAGGAGGGTGTTGGGAGAATGCTGAGGGTGCTAGGAGGGTGTTGGGAGAATGCTGGGGGTACTAGGATGAATGCTAGGGGTACTGGGAGGGTGCTGGGAGGTGCTAAGAGTGTTGGTGAGTACTGAGGGTGCTAGGAATAATGTTAGGGGTACTTGTACACTGCTAGGAGAGGGTGTAAGGTTGATGAGGTTTCTAGGAGGAATTCTAGTGATGCTGGGAGATTGCTGTAAGATGCTGGGATGATGCTGTAAGAACTCTGGAAGGCACAAATCCCATTTTATCTAAACAACTACCCATTAAAAGACAACATCCCGACCAGTAACACACACACACATAAGTACAAAACATTAACCTGTAATACCCAAATATTTTTAATCGTAAAATAATGAGAGAGAGAAAACATATTATGGTTTTAATTCTTGCAGTTAATATTCTTTTTCGTTACTAAAGCAGTGATACTTTTTTTCTCGGAAAGTTGGAATATACTTAATGTCTTGTCTCGTGTTGGTGTTTTATGAAGGTTTGTACTGAATATTTTTGTATAGTATAGTAGGTACACACACACACACACACACACACACACACACACACACACACAAACAAATACTGCTTAAAGTGCTGCAAGTAATCTGGAATAACAGAACAGCAGACAAATTAGCTGAATAAGTCTCTTACAATACTCAGGCAGCAGCTGGTTGAATCTTCCACAACATACAGGCAGCAGCTGGTTAAATCTTCCACAACATACAGGCAGCAGCTGGTTAAATCTCCCACAACACACAGGCAGCAGCTGGTTAAATCTCCCACAACACACAGGCAACAGCTGGTTGAATCTCCCACAACATACAGGCAGCAGCTGGTTAAATCTCCCACAACACACAGGCAGCAGCTGGTTGAATCTTCCACAACACACAGGCAGCAGCTGGTTGAATCTTCCACAACATACAGGCAGCAGCTGGTTAAATCTCCCACAACACACAGGCAGCAGCTGGTTAAATCTCCCACAACACACAGGCAGCAGCTGGTTAAATCTCCCACAACACACAGGCAGCAGCTGGTTGAATCTCCCACAACACACAGGCAGCAGCTGGTTGAATCTCCCACAACACACAGGCAGCAGCTGGTTAAATCTCCCACAACACACAGGCAGCAGCTGGTTAAATCTCCCACAACACACAGGCAGCAGCTGGTTGAATCTCCCACAACACACAGGCAGCAGCTGGTTGAATCTCCCACAACACACAGGCAGCAGCTGGTTAAATCTCCCATAACACACAGGCAGCAGCTGGTTAAATCTCCCACAACACACAGGCAGCAGCTGGTTAAATCTCCCACAACACACAGGCAGCAGCTGGTTAAATCTCCCACAACACACAGGCAGCAGCTGGTTAAATCTTCCACAACACACAGGCAGCAGCTGGTTAAATCTCCCACAACACACAGGCACATTACCTTCCTTGTATAATACACACACGAGTCAGGTCCCGCCCTAGACTCCAGGGACTCGAGTGTGGTCCTACACTGGAGTGCACTAATGGACTCACACACAGCCTCGGCATAATCTCTTCTGCCATGGTTAAAGCCACAGAGAGACGTAAGAAGGAACAGCCCTAAGGGAACGCGCCGTAGGACAGGAATGGCGTCAAGCATTTTAAGAATGATAAACAAAGGGGAGTAGGTGCTGGATAATCTTATGACCTACTGTTTCTCTTTTTCACTCTTTTAACCCTATTTGGAATTTTGGAATATGGTCAGCCTTACCATACAGAGGATCCAGGTGCTACAGGGTTGGTCAAGGACTACCGCACGCACGCACGCCGGCACTAACACACACACACCAATACTCCCACTCCTCAGATGCATACACTCCCACACCTACACCTCCATCCCACATGCACATACCTACACCCCCACACAAACACCTACACCCCCACATACCTACACACTCCTTCCATCACACACACACCTACACTCCCCACACAAACACACCTACACCCGCCACACTTACACCCTCCTCCCCACATACACAGGCCTACAGTACACCCTCCTTCCCGCACAAACACCTACACCCCCCCCCCTACACCACAACGAAACCAGAGATGAAAAAACTCACCTTAATTGATTCTGGCATCGGCTAGGATTCCCTGCGGCGGATGACGAGCAAAAACTATAGGACGGCCGTCGAATAAATTAGTGTGACAGTAATGTTGGTGATTATTTATGTCTGGTAGTTGTTGGTAGTGAGAAAGAGAGAGAGAGAGAGGGAGAGAGAGAGAGAGAGAGAGAGAGAGAGGGGGGGGGGGTGGTAGTGCTAGATTTTGAGTAAACATAATACGTTTAGTTTTTTTTTTTTTGCCAGTGTGGTCTTGTTTGGCCTACGACAGTCAGTCCTTCTTCTGGTGGTCACTAAGACAGGCTGTTGTCTTATTGGTGTTCACGAAGACAGGCTGTTCTCTTATTGTGTTCACTAAGACAGGCTGTGCTCCTATTGGTGGTCACTAAGAAAGGCTGTTGTCTTATTGGTATTCACTAAGACAGGCTGTGCTCCTATTGGTGGTCACTAAGACAGGCTGTTGTCTTATTGGTATTCACTAAGACAGACTGTGCTCCTATTGGTGGTCACTAAGACAGGATGTTCTCTTATTGGTGTTCACTAAGACAGGCTGTGCTCCTATTGGTGGTCACTAAGACAGGATGTTCTCTTATTGGTGTTCACTAAGACAAGCTGTTCTCCTATTGATGGTGGTCATTAAAACAAGTAAGGCAGGCTGCTCTCCTATTGGCGGTCTCTAAGACAAGCTTTTCTATTGGTGATCATTAAAACAGACTGGTCTCCCATTGGTGGACACTAAACCAAACTGTTCTAATACTCGTCACATAACCAAATTGAACAGTGAGTGAGTGAGCGAGCGAGTGAGTTATTGAATTCAAAAAGTTCGAAATAACAAACACAAAAATCATACGAATAACAAACACACACGAACAACAACAACAACAACACTATATACCCCATATTCATAAGCACCAAGACTTAAAAAAATAACAAGTAAAAAAAAATGCCCAAGGAGCTAAGAAATGAATCACAAACCAGGCGTTGACCTTATCGCTGCAGCAGACACAAAATTAAGATCACCCAGAAGTATGGTAAGTATAGTAAGCTGGTAGAGGGAGTAAATCTAACGTGACACTGAAGGGGCCGTTGTTATAGTCTATTTAGGGCCGTGGAGTCTCGCCCAACGCTGTTATCTTCTCTTGCCAGCGAGGCGAGGCGAAGCGAGGCGAGGCGAGGCGAGGCGAGGGTTGGGTAGAGTAGGGTGAGGCAGAGGCATTGGGGGTGGCCTCGATCATCACCCTCTGACGTTACTCTCTCTCTCTCTCTCTCTCTCTCTCTCTCTCTGTGATGACGGGGTTTACTGCACCTCTGACCTTCTAAAATAAGTGAGCCTTTCCTTAATATTAGTAACGTAAGCAAATAAGAAAATTAGATTCACGAAAGCGTATAAAACACATATATTAAATTGTTTACGTGTAAGATTATTATTATTATTATTATTATTATTATTAGTAGTAGTAGTAGTAGTAGTAGTAGTAGTAGTAGTAGTAGTAGTAGTAGTAGTATATAGACTTAAAACCAGATTGTGTAATGATAGATGAGATTAAACTTTATTTCCGATTGTGTGGTTTATACCTTAGTTAATTAATTGTGGTTTACTTGTATAATGTGTACCTGTGTTAACTAATTTAGTATGCCTGTCCTCCCTTAGTCCCTTAACCAAGAACAAACTCCCGCGACGAACGTTCACACTAGCTTAGAATAGTAATATATAACAAGGGTGTATTAACAGAGTAACAAGCGCTAATAGAGACGCATTACATCTCCCCCCCCTCCCTTGCCAACAATCCCACAACATACTTCGGGAATAAAAACTCACACCTGCTTGGAATTATAATGTAGGATGTGTGTGTGTGTGTGTGTGTGTGTGTGTATGTATGTGTGTGTGTGTGTGTGTGTGTGTGTGTGTGTGTGTGTGTGTGTGGACCGCCTCGAAACTCAGTGACAATCTGATTTACATTGATCACACACGCACACACAGACACACGGTCACGTAATCATTCCCACAAAATGTCCAATATAATACTCTTTTTCCCCCCCCCCCCCCCGTATGTGGCATTCAAAGGCCCCTCAACATCAAAGTCAAATGAAACACTTTAGTCAGATACAGAAAATTAACGTAATACCCGACACGTCATTTTCACTGTTGGACGAAAAACAAAGAGAGATTATTTCCATAGGTATTCCAGTTTAAAAGCAGTGATGGTGAACCTGTTAAGAGTATAAATTTATCATATTCATAAGTACTCTTCCTTATATTCACAGTAGTACCATGATCATTTTCACGCCACTGCCTCTCATGGTACAATTTAAGTCATTTTCACCCCCCCCGCCCCCTGCCTCTCATTTTCCCAGTACCCACATAATCATTTCCAGGCTGAAAACTCACAGTCTCCTCAACACTTACCTGTGCATGTGATGAGTAATTAATTAAGACACGGGAGGGCCAGGTGAGGCTTTGTGTTTACCTGAAGAGGAAAAACACAGGAAATAACACGTCAGATAAAAGTGACTGTTTTACCCTGAATATAGGTCGAAGGGTATTTACTCTCAATGAACGACGAAAACACGGCCGCTTGAGACGTGTGTACGACCTCCCAGATGTAAACACGGCCTCTGAGACATATACATGGCTCTGAGAAACATAACCACAGCCTCTGAGACACAGACAAAGATAACGAGACATATACACAGCCTCTGAGAAACATAACCATAGATTTCATATACAACAATATATTTATACCATCTATATTCTTTTCTTCTCTCTATGGTAGTGTCTCATTGTTCACGCACCATCACTGGATACATGTAATACTAAGCTAGGAGTCTGGCGCCCCCCCCCCCCCCCCACACACACACGGACTTATGGTATGGAAGATTAAAGTGTCAGTATTTTTTTTAGCAATATATCTCTTTCGGGAGCCTCGTCGACAGAGTGTAAACATGGCCTCTGTCGCTCGAGTAAACTGGTTTTTGTTTGTCAATTTTTTCGGGTTTTCATTGATGGCCTGACTTTATTTTCTATTTTATTCGACTTTTTGTAGACTTTCTTCAGACAATTATAGCTCACACACGGCAAAAGATATCGGTAACTGACTTTGTTAAGATTTTTATGTGAACCATATTTAGTGTGCGTAGCTGTTTTCACAGTTCGATCAAAATAGTGTGGGATCCGTTATATAAAAGGACTATATTGTAGAATGAGCTAAATGTTTGCAGTTGTGTTGTTAATAAGTGAGTATTGTACATAAGTAGTAAATATGCTTTTGATTACTTATAAAATAATAGTGTTTCCTTGTAAGCTGTATATTTACCTATCGACGAAGCCCCAGCTCCTTCTCTCCCTAACTCTGACAAGTTAAATTGTTGCCAGTTGTGTCGCGCCGCCACACCGGGGAATTTACTGCAGAGTTTTTTCTTTTCCAAGACTGTTAAGATCTCGCTGGCGATGTTTTTGTGGGTTATTTATGGAGCTTTCGGGCTAACTATGAAGTGAAGATAAATGTGAGGTTTGCTGAATTGGCACAACGACAAGTATTTAGGTAGCCAAGGTTGTTTCAGAGCTCCACCCATTTATGACGTCATTTTCGGAGACCAACATCACGATTCTCTCCCCGTGGCTTGCTGTTGTCATAGTAGCTGAATGTTGGTCACTTATTATTCTGCCATCCTGCCATCTGAACGTGTAGAAATATTTTTTGTCAAACTTAGAACATTATGACTACACTTTAATGCTTATTAATGACTACTTCTATTACTACTACTACTACATCTTCATTTTGGCCTGCAGCCACCCCCAATAGCCACACCTTTGCTACCATTTTATTACCTTAATATTAAATATCATACTTCAGATGTAGCTACCCTGGCTGTATTGAGTTGTTTAAGCCGCAGATCTATGCGGCATTCAGTGACTGTTACCTCATATTCAATATCCACGACTGTTGTCTGCTTTGGGGCTGAAGATCTCGTTCCCCTGAGGCAAAGCAGTGCAGACCTAAGCAGAGAGGAGGACAGTCGACATCTCAACGAGGCTGCAATGTGGCTTCTTGGCTGCTGCTTCTGTTCAGATAACACCTCGGCCAGTCTTGCTTAGAAGCATCTGCATTTGGTCCCATCTCGCCAGAGGCTGTGAACACCAGAGGAATGAAGCTGCCTTGGTTCACATTCTGATTCTCTTGTCGTTCCCATTTCTCTTGTGTGCAGCCTCGAGAGATAGGTTACGGTGACATGTGGCCGTGAGGTCGAATATCCTGACGTCAAAGATGACCCGCTGTCCCCGAGTCCAGAATCCTCGAGCGCTTACGTTCACACACGGGCTTCGTTGCATATGTTGAAAATCCTGTGACGGAGGTTCTCAGCATCCAATGGAAGGAGGATCAGTTCTACTCTAATGTCATGGCAAATATACTTCAGTATATTTGCTGTGAGATCCCTTACTTCGCCATGCCTCATGCATACGAAGCCCCCTTCTTGCACACCATGGTTTGGTCGATGTCGTAGGGTGAGCTACACACGCAATGAGAGGGCAAACCTTCTATTGGCCAACCATACCTTAGAGCAATGGCATCTGTAAATTCTTGTTTACTATGGCTGAAGCCTTTTGCCCATCGATAAAGTTGTTAGTCAGTTCGAGCAACAGTTGTTGAAGTTTAACAGTTTGGATGTGCTGCCGTTCTGTCGCAATGGTCCGTCGAATCTTGTTTAATTCCTTGGTATCCACCTCACTTGCTGCATTCTGAGCTACGATGTGCTCAGTGAGAATTGCCGGGAGCTTGACAGGGATGTTTGGCGGCACAAGTTCCTCTGGATTAGTCATTCCCATTCCTCCCAGTCTCGGTGGTAGTGCAAGGAGTGACCTTGCTGCTATCCGTGTTGGAGCACGGACACTCGGACAGGCCTAGTGCGTACATTGCGATGGCGACTGGGTCCCCCTGTGTTGTTCCCTCAGTTGACTGTATGGTGGTATCTCCTTTTAGGGCCTTGAAGCTTGTTATATAGAGGTCTGATGGGTTCCTGTAGGTGTTTTCAACATACATTGCAAAGCTTGGGCACTTGATCTTGATGTTGTGCTGTGTAGGCAAGCGGTTGACTATGCTGAATGCCCTTGAAGCGTCAACCAGGAGTACAGCCTCACAATCG
The DNA here is from genome assembly GCA_958450375.1 of Homarus gammarus. NCBI lineage: Eukaryota > Metazoa > Arthropoda > Malacostraca > Decapoda > Nephropidae > Homarus > Homarus gammarus. Next base: position 953,280 of record CAUDMG010004058.1, on the reverse strand, counting down.
CGCTGCTCAAATCTCTTTTTCTTTGCGTGAATGGCAGCTTCCCCCCAGCCTGGTGGCCAGCTCATACTAAAAGGTTTTCTGCAGCTGCCCTGACATCATCATTAACCACCTCCATTATGCAATTTCCAATGATCCGTCTCAGCACTTCCTCCACTCCTATAGACCTGCATCCTGGATTTTTATCCAGGTAGATGAGGCGGCAGGCCGTCAAAGCTTGTAGGTGATGGGAGCAAGATGTTGCTAGCTTTTTTGCAAGGGCTGCGGTGGCAATGCTCAGATCACTGCTGGGCCGCCAAACTTGTTGGTGCTGAGGATGACTCTCCACCCGTCTGCATCAAGGCCTGAAGGGCCTGCCCCTCCCTGTGTCTTCAGTGCATTTTCCACACATCCCTCCCTTTATTATTTGGAACATGAGAACATTTGGAGGGACATAGTCACCCAGGAACCTGATGCTTTCCTCTGCATTTGCAAGGGGATGTTATTCCTTTAGTTGCTTTCATGTCTCTCTGATTTTTGGCAGCACACCGCCGGAAGATCTTACCACCGAGGAGACTTTTCCCACACGCATCTTGTTACCAAACTTTCTGGCAACATCTTCAGTGACTTGCTTTCCTTCACTGCAGCCACATTTTTCTTGCACTTACTCATTGAATGTATTCTCTGGCAGATTAGATGGGGTATTATTGCCACTATCAAGAGCTAATGGGACCAGGGAGCTGTCGTGAGTGTGATTGTGTATGAAGCGAGTCATCTCCCTGATCATTTCTTTGGTGGCCGCGCTGCTGCTTGCTGCTGCTGCTGCTGCTGCAAATTACATACTATACAGTAAATTTGTTCCTCTTTGGTCTGGTTACCATCAGGACAAAAACCACCACCGCGAGGCTTCCTGAACTGACACCATGATATAAAAATTAATAATTAGATGAAACCTTAATCTATACTGAATTGTAATACAAAGCTAAATGATTTTACTTAACTGTACTTTAACTGTAACGGTCTCTGAGGGCAGCTGTAAATGACGTGTATGTCAGGCAACTGTCATGTCATATTATGGGATAATAATATTAATCTCGGAGCAGCAGCAGTAACATCCTATGTTTGAATACTCGAAACGAAGACTCGGAATTTATCGCTCGGTGTTCCGAATTAGGAGTTGGATTTCATTTATCGGTGTTTCGAATCAAGATATGAGTTCATTATTCATAGTTTCGCGGTCAAAGGTTTAATTTCGATATCTTGAATCAAAAAGTGAGACTTGGTCACTCGATTCAAGGAATCATAAACCACCACTCACATTTCCTTCCTCACTGTTCCGAATAAAGAAAATTTGAAAATCATCAGACGCAATTCGGCTGTGATCATTGATGCAAATTAATATCTCGAGAGATTTTCGCCGCGGACATGAAGTGAAAGGAAAAAAATAAATAATTCACGTAGACCATCAAACTGTGTTGTAATAATTAGGACGCTTATGGGTACCGGAAATATGAAAGCAGAAATCCACTCCCACATTGTTGGAATATATGTGTCTTGTCTTTTTAATTCCAGTTTCATCTACATATCAGATAATTGGGTCTGATCTTTTTTAGCCCCGGGCGTCGCTAAATTGCCAGTTGATATTAAAATTGGCAGAGGAATATTACTGACATAGTGTGATCCAATTCCTGGTGTGTTTGTTGAAAGAGGAATGTATATTATGGGATGCGATTTGAAATAAGTATATGATGATTTGGTTGGGTTATCCCTGGTCAAATTGGCTTGGTGTTTACCTTTCTTTATATACCTGAGCTGTCTTTGTAAATTATTCGTATACCTGCACTATCTATCTATCTATCTATCTATCTATCTATCTATCTATCTATCTATCTATGTGTTTGTCTGTTTATCAAATCGTTTAGGTGAATCTACGACGACAATGACTTGGAAAATTTATATTATCTCTAAAATGTAATGAGGTGAATATATATAGTAAAGTCTATTGTCCGTGTCTTAAGATGATAGATGGTACCCCTGACTCATCATTGGTATCAGTGATTGGTTACACCTGACTCATTATTGGTATCAGTGATTGGTTACACCTGACTCATCATTGGTATCAGTGATTGGTTACACCTGACTCATCATTGGTATCAGTGATTGGTTACACCTGACTCATCATTAGTATCAGTGATTGGTTACACCTGACTCATCATTGGTATCAGTGATTGGTTACACCTGACTCATCATTGGTATCAGTGGCCAGAGTTAAGGAGTTCCTCTTATCATTTCATATCAAGGATTATTTATCATAAAAAATCTACGAACTTGTCTGTCTGTCTGTCTGTCTGTCTGTCTGTCTGTCTGGCTGTCTTATAACTTCCCAGACACGTCGTTTATATCAGCTATTAAAAAGTGAACAAATTCAGTGCTTACGTCAGTTGTGTAAGGGAGCAGGAGGAGGAGGGGGGAGGGGTGGCTACATCTCGCCTTCATCACCACCCAACAAAATTATTACCAAACTTTCCTCCAGTCTGAGAAATATTGTGGCACTTATCCCCCCCCCCCTACCCCCTCACACACCACAGCCGTCCACCATGTCTTGTGTGAGAAATATCTACCACTATAGTTTAAGATAAAGATTCTACTCTTTGTTATAAAATTCCTAGTCACTTTATTTGACAACAGTGATATGTGAATCTCTTCTCTACAGCAAATCATTCATGACTCACAGGAACCATATTTTGTGGTTACCAACGAGACGAACACAGCACTAGTTGAAATATTTGTGGATCATAAGGCAGGAAGGGGTTTGTGTGGCGTCTCCGAGTGAAGCGCCGCTGGAATGGTTGAGAGTGGTGAGGGAGGAAGTGAGGGAGTTGAGGTAGGAGATAGTGAGGGAGTTGAGGGAGGAGATAGTGAGGGAGTTGAGGGAGGAGATAGTGAGGGAGTTGAGGGAGGAAATAGTGAGGGAGTTGAGGGAGGAGATAGTGAGGGAGTTGAAGGAGGAGATAGTGAAGGAGGGTGGAGGTGGGGCTGTCAAGTCTTAAGGTTGGGTATGAGATATTATGAGTCTAGCACTAGAGCCAACAAGAAACAGAGAATATGTAAAGAAGAGAGAGAGAGAGAGAGAGAGAGAGAGAGAGAGAGAGAGTAAACTTAAAGACTTTTTTAAGGCTTTCCTACTTGTGAAAATATTTGTAATGTTAATGATGGCAATTTTACAGTCAACGCCACTTATAAGCCACACATAGACTGGCGGCCTCCAAGTTCCAAACCGGCAACTTGGCTGGATACATCCCCCCCCCCCCCCACCACCCACCGCCAGAAACACACAAACCAGGCAATTAATCGTTGGTCAGTCAAGGTGTAAAGTCATTGTGTATCCCCGAACAGGTAGAACAGGTGTGGTAGAAGGACATAGTGGTGGAGTTAGATTATGTAAGGAAAGAATAAGTTTGTTTAGGTTTGATTAGGATAAATTATTGTAGGTTAGGTTGGGTTAGGTTAGATTAGGATAGATTAAGCTAGGTTAGGTTAAATTATGGGAAGGTTAAGGTAAGTTAGGTTAATGTGGTTAATCTTCAAGTGAAATAAATTGGAGTGTCATATATTCAAGTGATCCAATTTTTCTTTTAATGACTAACTTTTTATGTTAACAAGAGTAATGGAGACGCATAAATCGAACTCGTATCTTATTAACGTAATAGACAGCATCCATTATTATTTACGAGAATTTAATAATGTGAATTGTACCATTAATATTCCTCTTCAAACTTATAAGTGACATTCTAGACGGGGTATACGTGTTCCTTGACAGGCTAAGGGAGAGAGAGAGAGAGAGAGAGAGAGAGAGTGAAGACTCAGTGAAGACACGATGAGTAACAACTCAAGCGCCTCTCGCTCCCCGTCAAGGTAAATAGAGAAGCAATTTGTTTCTGAAGAATACTGGAAGCAATGTCGCCTCGCCCCCATTAAACACACACACACACTTGAAGTAGTAAATTTCCAGTTAAGGTCAGTCCCTGTCTGTGATCTTTGATGATAATGATTTAAATCTGTCTCACCATAAGCCCGTGTGTGTGTGTGTGTGTGTGTGTGTGTGTGTGTGTGTGTGTGTGTGTGTGTGTGTGTGCACGCCTTAGATTAGGCGTCAGGGAGCCACAGGTTGAGTTCACTTGGCCCTCCTAAAAATACCTCCTTAACACCTGTGATATATGACAGCTTTCATCTTCATATTCCCCCCCCCCCCTCTCTCTCTCTCTCTCTCTCTCTCTCTCTCTCTCTCTCTCTCTCTCTTCTGTTTCCTCTCCTCTTCTCAACCCTTGTCTTTTTCTCCTCCTCCCTCTCTCTTCTCTTACCTCCCCCTCTTTCTTCCCTCTCCTCCCCTTCTCGTTCCCCTCCTCCCTCTTCCCACTCTCTTCTCCAGTCTCTTTCCTCCTTTAATTCCTTCCCTCACTTGACATGAAGCCCCTCCTCCTCTACCCCCCCCCCCCTCCCCCCCATCACGGTCGTCATCGCCAGGGGGTAAAACGCGGCTGTCAAACTTTTACGATATTTGCATCTCTTCAAAGTCTTGTAAACCTGCACGGGAGAGTTTGTTTGTTGTGAAGCAAGCGCAGATAAGACACATACATACGTAAACACACACACACACACACACACACACACACACACACACACACACACACACCTTGTAGCTGGAACAGCTGTTGACTCTGGTTGCATCATTGTCAACATTGCAGATGAAAGTGCAAATATAACCTGTCAACTCGGCTTTACTCTTTAACAGCTGTGTGTAATATCTCGCCACAGTGGACCCCGGAGTTCTTGTGGTGCTCAGCTGGGCGTCTTGCTAAATTCATACTTTTAATTCGCTCTAAAATATTGCTGTTTTGTGTATATATGTAAACATTGTGTGAGAATTCTAAATAAGGAATGGACACGACACAGCATTCTATTATCTGGTCTGCTTGAGAGAGGGAAGGAAGAAGGGAGGAACATGAGAACATAAGTATGGAGGAGACTGCAGGTGACCTATTGGCCCATACTAGGCAGCTCCGTTTACATCCAACCCCTATCGCCCATATAGCTGTCCAACTTATATTTCAAGTTTCCTAGCGTGTTCGAGTTAATGATAATGTTCGATAACTTGTTCCACCCATCCTATCTCGCGCCTAAATCTAAATTTGTCTAATTTAAACCATTGCTGCGAGTTCGTTACTGGTTGAATTATTTAATTACCTTTGTTTTATCACCTTTGCTTAACCCCGACTTCCATTTAAACACCTCGATCGTATCGCCACTCACTCTACGTCTCTCGAGGGAGTGCAAAATCAAATGCTTTAATCTGTCTTCATACTCAAGGTTTCTAATGCCTGGGATTAGTCTTGTCGTTCTCCTCTGCATGCTTTCTAGGGGTTCTATATCCACTCTGTAGTTGAGTGAGCAGAACTGAACTGCATAATCTAAGTGAGGTCTCACAAGCGTAAGATATAGTTTTAGGATGACCTCGCTAGTCTTGAAACTAACACTCCTTTGTATGAACCCAAGTACGTTGTTAGTTTTGTTTCAAGCAGATATGCATTGCTGTCTTGGTTTAAGATTCCTACTGCTCATTATTCTTAAATCTTTCTCACAACGTTGTTAATCTGATAACTGGTTTCTTTGTTTACATCTCTTAGACTAAGTACTTTGCATTTGACCTCATTAAATTCCATCTGCCATTTTCAGACCACGCGAATTTTTTTTTAGATCTTCCTGTAGTTTTGCGGAGTCCACGTCAGATTTAATTACACGCCCTATTCTAGTGTCATCAGCAAATTTGCTTATGTTCCTGTCTACTCTTATATCTGTGTCGTTTATGTATATAACAAATAGTAATGGTCCAAATACTGAGCCTTGGGGTACTCCCTCTAGTAACGTTACCCCAATCGGATTTAGTGCCGTTAATGCTTACTCGCTATTTCCTGTCCTGTAACCACGCCCTTATCCATTTTAGAATATCTCCTCCAATGCCATAAGCCTCCACTTTTCGTATTAGTCTTTCGTGGGGAACTCTGTCGAAGCCTTTGCTTAAGTCGAGGTAAGCCACATCATAATCGTGTCCGTCATAGACTGATTCGAAAACAGCTGGAAAGAATGTTAATAGATTTGTCAGACATGAACGCCCACTTGTGAAGCCATGTTGGGAATCATTGATCAACTTGTGCTTCTCCAGGTGATTTCAAATAGGAGTTTGAAATTATTACATGCAGTAATTTGCCTACAATTGGTGTTAAACTAATTGGACGGTAGTTAGAGGATAGTGATGTATCTCCCTGATGCCACTTCGGGGTGGGATTAGGTTATAGCTAGGCTAGGTTAAGATAGATTAGGGTTAGATTAGGTTAGGAAAGCGTTAAGGTAGGTCAGGTTATGTTAAGTTAGATTAGGTTAGGTTAGCGTTAAAGTTGGATAGGCTAGGATAAGTTAGATTAGGTTAAGATAGCGTTATGGTTAGTTAGTCTTCAAATAAAATAAGATTGTGGGTGGTGGAAGGGTTGGGGGGGGGTGAATCTTTCGGTGATCCGGGAAAAATAAATACAATCCACCTTGATGTTATTCTTTGATCATAGTGTTCCTCAGGGTAGAAATTATATTGGAAAACATAATATTATATTATTCCAGGCTGGTAGTCCCTCGCCTCCGTGTGTCTGTACTTGGTGTTTGTTCTCTTGTGTTTGAATAAATGTTTGTGATTTGAATTTTTTATAGTGAGCGAAACTGATAAAGAATGTACGATGAGAGAGAAAAGTTTGAGGTGAATAATAACAACAACCTCATGAGCGAAAGTTTACGATACATGAAAAAGACAAACGAAAAAAAAAATGCATTATGAGGAAGTATCGTTGGCTGATGTACAAAGTTGTCATCACTTTTCTGTACAACCGGCCTTACGAGTATCCAAGAATAGCATGTTTATCATCCCACTAGCCCACAAGCACCGCCACGTCAGTCCAAATCGGTGTAAATCCACAGCCTAGTGACTCCTGCTCGACTCCCGTGAAGTTTCCCAGGAGACCGTAGGACGTGGAGGAGACCAGCAGAGAGACGAAGGAGATTGTTTTTGCTGTCTGGTCCATTTTATTACCAACTGGAGGGCGGCAGCAAACGCCTTGGCACCATCCTAAGGAACTGGCTGTCAAATCTCTCCAGACTTTTACATTCCCCATATTTTCTCCCTCTCGATTTACAAACACAAATGTAAACAAACAAACTCCATTTTTTTTTGTTAACCTGAGGCGTCTACGACCGTCCCGCCGGCCGTAACTCACGAAGCACCTTGTGGCTATCAACTCTGGTCTGCCCAACGAGTCGTACAAGACCTTTTATCGGATCAGAGTGGCGGATGCCTGCTAAGAAGATCCTACCGCTAGGATCTTCCCTGAGGATCAACGAGAAGTCAAAAACTAAGGCTCAATCCCTTCTCTGAGATGTTAAGGTTAGGGGAGGGGGTGAGGAGGGAGGAGGATGGTGGTGGGAGGGAGGGAAGGAGGGAAGGAAGGAGGGCGAGGAAGGGTGGGAGGGGGAAGGAGAACGATGCTGATGGGGAGAGGGAGAAGGATCTGGTGGGAGGAAGATGTAGGAGGAGGAGGAACGAGGAGGAAGGCTCAGTGTAGATCTCCGGTAAAACAGAGTTGGGTGACTGGCTCCTTCACGGCACCAAGTTCACAACACTAGACTATACAATACCTATATTATAGTCAAGATGATACAAAGTTCCCCAATCCGGCCTATTTTTTGTGTGTTCTTAAAATATTACAAAGTATATATTTATCTCTAACACGGTAGCAGTATACCTGTACTTTCCTTAACACAGCAGCAGTATACCCGTAACCCCCAACACAGCACCATTAATCTCTGTCTCTCCATAACACAACACTACCATCTCTCATTATCTATCTCTCCCCCATAACACAGCACTACCATCTCTCACTATCTTTCCCCCGTCACACAACACCACCATCTCTCACTATCTCTCCCCCGTAACACAACACCACCATCTCTCATTATCTATCTCTCCCCCGTAACACAACACCACCATCTCTCACTATCTATCTCTCCCCCGTAACACAACACCACCATCTCTCACTATCTTTCCCCCGTAACACAACACCACCATCTCTCATTATCTCTCCCCGTAACACAACACCACCATCTCTCACTATCTCTCCCCGTAACACAACACCACCATCTCTCACTATCTTTCACCCGTAACACAAGTCCCCATCACCACACTGCCGCCACCGCTCCACCTGGCGGATGTGATCGTGTCGTGTCGATAAAGAGGGAGAAGCGCCTCATACAAGCGTCCGTAAATGGCCAGCAGATCATAAAGTCACTCACGACGATACAAAGTGGTCCCATTGGTGCTGTTATCCACCTCTTACTAATGTTACGATACTGTTCCTCTGGGTGGGTGGGTGCGTGGGTGGGTGGGTAGGTAGGGGGGTAGGTGGGTGTTAAGACTACATTTTTCCACACACACAAAAAAAAAAACATCTATATGACTCAAGATGTTTATAGGTATTAAGATAAAGTTTGTTATTATCAGCAGAAAGAGACTATTGGGTGTTTTTGTTTTGTATATTATTGTTATTTTCACAGAGGGAGGAGAAACTATACCCCCCTCCCCCCTCCCTCCTTCCCCTCCCCCTCCCCCCTTCCCCTCCCCCTCCTGGATCCGTATTGCAATCACAGGGACATCATAAAACGACTCGGGTGTATGTATGTTAGTGTTGACGGCCCCCGGAGGACACATTAACGGGTGTTGTTGAACCGTGGGTAGGAGAGGAAGAGTGGGGGAGGAGGAGGTGAGATCATAGGAAGTGGTGATGTTTCTGTCTGTTTGTTGTGGAGGTACTGAAAAATACAAAACACACACACACACACACACACACACACACACACACACACACACGAGACTGACTTCTTTTAAAACACGTAACCTAATGATAAGTTTCTTGGGGGACTCGGCTCACTAAGGTCACTATTTATCTTCCTTCATTAAGGTCGCGAAAATTGTCCATGGAGACGCTAATTGGTATTCAGTCCAGGTCTTGTGTCTTCTAATGAGAGGAGAATCCTGTTATCGCGGTCAACATGCCTCCCTCATAGCCACTCACGATATCCCTCTGGTTTCACCTCCGTTATCGTGAGGCTATTTAGGATGATATTCGTTATCGTGAAGCCATTAAGGGTGAAGTTGGTTAATATTTATAAGTTGCCAACATATACTTATATATTGAGTCTTATATATTGTAGGGAGAAAGAGACAATAATAATGAAATTAATTTTTCTACAGCGTTTTCGTCGGAAATTTATATTTTTCCAGTATTTTAACCGATTAAATTACCAACAATGTTATTTGTTCAGAGTGAGCAGGGCTTTGAAACAGAGAATAAAATACTAAAATAACCATTCAACAAGTTTTGACAACCTTATTTAACCTTTCCTAATCGTTAAAATTCCTAAAATTATAACAAGTTTACTTTATCGATATTTTCGGTATTTAGTATGTGATGGTTGTTTTCGGTGTTCAGATGAGGAGGGATCCACAAACTCAAAACTGATTCTTAACATTTTAACAAGTTACGAAAGGTTAAGCTAGCAAGTCTACGGACTTGGCGCACCCTCATTCAACTACTACAGGTAAGGTTTTCATTTTTTTTTTTACCCCACATTTTCCCTCTACTTCAAAGCCCTGTCGAATTTTGACTAACTGAGAGCATGAGGCCATTTAGGGCTAATATTGGCCATTCAAGGTTAATATTCGTTATCATGAGGTCAGTTCGGGCGTTAATTGTTATCGTTATCATGAGGACTTTTATTTTCGCTGTCATGTGACCATTTAGGGTAATAATCGATGTCAAATCTGTTTATACAAAGAGGATAACCGTAAAATTAGGAACCCCAGCTTATTGCACGCTGTATGGAGGGGGTTAGTTTCGGTTAGATTTAGGTTAGATTGGGTTAGGTTAGGTTTGATTTGATTTGGTTAGATTAGGTTTAGTTTGGTTTGATTAGATATAGCAGAAGAGAATTTCAAGAAGATGATCCCCAAATTAACATGATCTCACCTTAGTCCTTTACATACATACATACATACATACATACATACATGCGTACATACATACATACATACATACATACATACATTTAAAATAACAAAACATGATGAAACAGTTAAATATTCTCTATGAACATTTCAAACAACATCGTTCATCACCAGAATTGTTCATAGATAAAAAGTGAACACATAATAATAACAGCAACACAAAACTGAACAAACTTACCTTAATAACAAGAGTTTTAAATGAGAACACGATTATACACGTATGAGAACCACTTTGTTTTGTCCAAGCTGAGTTAATACCTGGAAACAACCATAACAGAAACACGTTAGATTTATACATTGTTTTACATATATTAATACTCACTGGTCTGAATATTGTAATAATCCTTGTTGTTGTTGTTGTTGTTGTTGCTGTTGCTGTTGCTGTTGTTGTTGTTGTTGTAGGTTCAGTTGACACACTACAGAGAGATGACAACAATGACCAGATCTTTTTGAAACATGGGCCACGTAAACTGCCATGAGACTTACCAATCATAATGGATGTTTTTTACGGTGAAGTTAATGTCATTGGTTATACAGTACATACACCAAGCGTACTCCCTACTTAAAGTAACAAATATTAAGGTAACATATAAGAGACTGAAACTAACGCTTGAGTAGCCAATCAGAACTCACCATTTTAACGGAACAGTATTTCATTGGCCTTTGACTAATTCAATGATGGTTGACTTTGGCGTTATGATGTCATTACTGCGCTTCAACAGGTCAGGTCGTTAAGATTTAAATATTATAAGAGCTAGAAATCTCTTCAGTGATTAAATGAGACAAGAAACAAAGGCATATAATCGTATATAATTATGACGATTATATTTTTCTTAGTGTTTATTTCTGGGTTTTTATTTGTATAGTCTTAAGTTAAATTATCAGCAGTTGTCAGTATAGTTGACTTATTATCTGAAATTCTTGGAGAATGTTTCCTTTTTTTTCCAGAATGTTCTCGTATTAGTGAATGTTTGGGTTTATAAAGTGGAGAGGAAGAAATTATGACACCCAGAGAGATGATGGCTACTAACCCGGAACACACTATTAAACACCTTAGCTGTTGAGGCTCAATATGACACTGTAACATTAACAACGATATGACAACGATACTTATTGAGTTATTGGCTGAAGAACCCACACATATACCTGTACAGCCTCTGTATATATATGACCTGTGTGTTGGAATTAGTTCTTTGAAGATAAACCTCGCTACAGTTGTCAAAAGAATACTAAAAATGAACTAATGCTTTGACACAGACGTCTTCTTCAAACATCACACAGGTTAACACATCTTATCTCTGTTTACTTAAAGACGCAGACTCCTTGACACAAATTAGGAGGAGAGAGACACAAGAGAACCAGAGATTACCAGAGAGAAACCCGGCACCAGGTGTGTCGTTACACTGTTCAGGGAGGGATGACCCGCTAATGAGAGCTTACTTGTACCTCACTTGCAAGGTACTGTGAGTTTGGGGGTACTTCAGTTCCTCATAAATGATACGACATTACTTTTCGGTACTTATGCGTATACAGTACAGGTTGTCATTGAACTAGTGTGTCTGAAGGCTCCAAAAATCAATATCATTACATCTCTGAAGCTTTAAGTAATAGCAGTAGAGGCATTAAAGTATAAAACGAATTATATTATTATTATTATTATTATTATTATTATTATTATTATTATTATTAACACAGACACTTACCATGCTATATACATTCGACACCATTAGGGTAATCTGTCGAGGATTTGCGAGACGTAACAGGATGTGTCTGGTGGAGGGAGGCATCACCAGCCGCGGATGGACGTGTGGCTGTCAGCTGATACCCCGTCTTAATCTATCATGGTGATGGACGGGGAGCGTGTTGTGTTGCTGTGATTCTAACCTTTCTTAGCATCCTCCTGTAGCTCCTTGCTGTAATTCTAACCCTAGCTGTGCTTGTTTTAAATTCAGGAGGTTCAATTGCCAGGGTTCTTGATTATTTTGTAATGTATAACGTACAAGAGTTTAGGCCTGCACTAAGTCAAGTTCCTATCGCCTTGGAAACAGATTCTCATTCAAGAGTTTTTATTAATTTCTGTAACATTATCATCATTCATCCCTAAAACACACACACACACACACACACACACACACTCACACACACACACACACACCCAAGAGGTACGTACCTCTGCTGGACGCTCCTGGCCTGGCAGACTCTGGTGTATGAATATGCAGAAATATGCAGCACCTAAATTGTCTGGTGGTATATTCTGATGGTTGGCCTCTTATCTGAGGTGTGTGTATGTGTGTGTGTGTGTGTGTGTGTGTGTGAGTGTGTGTGTGTGTGTGTGTGTGTGTGTGTGTGTGTGTGTGTGTGTGTGACAGAGAGAGAGAGAGAGAAAGGTGCTTATCATATTTTTTGGGCACTTATGAAATATGGCTTCTCTAAATTCATGCCATAAATTTGAAAAGTAATAGTCTGCCAGTCATCGGAACAGGCCATTAAAATTGAAGAAAAAATACTGTGTTGTTCTTGTATATAGAACAGCGGCCATCTTGTATTTTTGAGCAGTGAGAGAGCATCAGTGTTGTATGACTAGTAATCTACCAGACAGATATTGGTTACTTTATCAACCGAAATATTAAGGAATTTACTTAATACTTGTAACTTACATGATTACTCCAATGAAAAATTATTCTTCTGATGATGACAAAAGCAAACAAGTAAATAAGAAAATACGTAAACAAGAAACAATCAGTTAAAACAATACATTTTCAAGGTTAAACTAATGATAAATCTTTTCAAAATTTATGTGAAATGATAACTAATGTGAAGTGTCTGACATAGCCGGGTAGCTGATGACGTCACAGGAGGTATTACATGACGCTCATAAATTTCACTTCAAGTATAAGTGAGAGAGTGAGACATCTCCCCCCCCTCCCTCCCTCACCCCCTGAAAAAAATATTAATAAAAATAATAAATAAAAAAAATAAGTATGAAATTTTAGATAATATTTATGACAAAGTCTCTGATGACGTCATGTTATTATCTTGTGTTCTTCATCCTCTTTATGGCAAAGATCAACAATAACACTGAAAAATACAGTGGATCTGAGGCTGACCTTTACTTGTGTGTGTGTGTGTGCAACCACCATCATGCGGCTGGTGGCTAATGCTGTTGGATAATGTTTTTTTTTTATTATTATTATTTTTTTTTGCGTAAGTATGTACACATGACATAACACACCGCTCTGTTATCGTCTGTTACGTAAAGGGGGGAGGGAGGGGGAGAGGGAGGGGGAGAGGGGGGAGGGTTGAACATATCTGAATTTTTATTTATTTTGTAAATTATATGTGTATTAACCTTTTTTTTTTTTTTTTATATTTTACGTCACCTAGACAATAAAAAAAATACTAATATATTACTTCTATTCCCAGCAGGTGTATTGTCAGGTGTGTAATGTTAATAATGTTAGGATGTAATAAGTAAAATACGTTAGTTAAAATGTATGATAATGTATATTGTATGGATCTGTGTATATAGGGACTTTAGGAAAGATTTTATGATGTTTTAACAAGAACTTTAATTTCGAGTGTATTTTTGTTGATTTTTCTTTTTTTTTGTAATTAAGAGGGAAACAACACAATGAACTGAAGTTATTGGTCTTACAAGGACTGGTCGAGAAATACGTGAACCTCGCCTCTGGTTCAAGCACTTGGTCGAGAAATACGTGAACCTCGCCTCTGGTTCAAGCACTTGTTCGAGAAATACGTGAACCTCGCCTCTGGTTCAAGCACTTGGTCGAGAAATACGTGAACCTCGCCTCTGGTTCAAGCACTGGTCGAGAAATAAGTGAACCTCGCCTCTGGTTCAAGCACTGGTCGAGAAATAAGTGAACCTCGCCTCTGGTTCAAGCACTGGTCGAGAAATACGTGAACCTCGCCCCTGGTTCAAGCACTGGTCGAGAAATAAGTGAACCTCGCCTCTGGTTCAAGCACTGGTCGAGAAATACGTGAACCTCGCCTCTTCCTCGCAATTAACCGAATAGATCCGCCGACTTTACCCGATGTGGAAGTTCTATTATGGAGGAATTTAAGCGATTTTCTCTCCACCCCAGAAGTGGTTGTTGTGTACGTGGCGCCGTGGTCGTGTACGTGTGTGCGTGTCCGTGGCGCCACACACACACACACACACACACACACACACACACACACACGCACACACACACACACACACACACCCAACTCATAACAATTTACTAAAGTGTATCAGACTCAAAGACACACCTGTTCATTACTCAAGGCTTTACCTGTACTGTATATTATGTTAGTGTGTGTTTATAATTTGAAGACTTCCCTGTCTGTCTGTTTATATCTCTCGCTCTTTTTGTTGGCTTCTATATCTCTCTCTGTTCGGTTTTCTCTTAGTGATTCTCTCTCTCTCTCTCTCTCTCTCTCTCTCTCTCTCTCTCTCTCTCTCTCTCTCTCTCTCTCTCTCTCTCGCTCTCTCTCAGTATATACATGGAGGCTCCATTACCCCTGGCGATCAATAAGTCATTATTGGGCTGAGAGTTGGGTGATGAGCTACCGACAGACTAACCTACCGATAACGTACCGATAACGTACCGATAACGTACCGAAAACCCATACGTAGGTGTTTTTTCGTCTTGTTGTGATCCCCCCCCCCCACTCCTAGCTATCCGGTCCAGTTATGATCCTATAATTATACAGACCAGTTATTATCCTCTAGTTATACGGACCAGTTACAACTCCTATTCTAACACACCAGTTGAGCAACTTCCTAATCCCACTCACTGAGACAGAGCTTGTCATAATCCCCCACTCCACCCCACTCACTAACACGGACGCAATATCACTCCTACTGAGGGACAGACCGTGCATCATCCCTCTCCCACACTCACCCCCCCCCCTCCTCCCACTCAATAAGACAGATTGTATATTGTCCCCACTCGATCCCCACTCACCCAGACAGAACCAGTATCACTCCCACTCAGCTGTAAATCATTCAATAAAAGTCTCATGGAAGGTATTATTATATCTTGGGTCGCAGCTCAATAAGATTTTCCGCCCTCCGTCTCTTTTGGCTGGCTGGAGGGAAGGATATATTTGTGTTGCATGAGGAGTAGGGGGATGGGGGGTGGGTGGGGGGGGTGGGGTTGGCTGGTGGGAGGGGGGTGAAAATACTGTATATTGCCTGTATTTCTATAGTATTTTTTAATTTGTTTTCTATTTTTATTTTATTATTTTAGTTTCCCTTCCTTCAATTTGGTGTTACGCTTCTACTACTTATTTATTATTATTATTATTATTATTATTATTATTATTATTATTATTAAACTTTCTCCTGTATAATTTTCAAAACATTTTCTTCATGTATGATCGTATCTGTCATTCTTATATAACAACAAATACTTTTTTAAAAATTTGCTGAATTATCTTTTAAAAATCTTATCTTTATATTGCGGAAAATTCTCTTTCATCCATTGGTGATATGTATAATTTTTTTTTTTTTTAAGCTTTTGGTCAGAAGAGATCAAAGAATCAGAATTTATTCGTGGGTGACAGTGGTACCTGGAATCGAATCCTATCACTCAAAGGATTCAGTACCACCAGAGAGATTCCTGATCAGAGTAAAATTGAATTATGATAAAAAATTATTGATTTTTAGTATCCCCACATCGCTTCTACATCCCAGACAAACGTCCCAGTGAAGGAGACCTTAATCATACGGCGATAAAAATTGTATTAAAAGCGAAAGATATTAAACATTTATTTTTATCTTAGAACAACCGTGATTTATTGTCTTACGTAATTAAAAACGACAAGAAGCATTTTTTTTAACTATATAAAGAGTATTTTCTTTTTACTATAGAAATCAATGTTGTATATTTTGAAATTTTGAAGTCTCGACATTTTAGACAGATGAAGTACCACCGTCTCTCAAGTGCCTACAGACAGTCTCTAACATGTCTCTCTCACACCCTCACTCGACATACTCTCACACAACGCCTCTCAAGTATATAATATTTCACGACCAGATGCCTTGACGTAAATATCAACAGCTCAACGCGGCAGAAAATAAGAGACGCCTCGTAAATGTCAACACGTCGAGGAAGAGAGACAGGAGGAGTTAATGTTCCTGTGATGGAGAGAAGTAGTAGTGAAAATGTTGAGGATCACACACACACACACACACACACACACACACACACTACTACTACTTTTTTTTTTTTTTTTTTTTTAAACGTGGCCTCCAGCCTCCCCCAATAGCCACACCTTCGCCACCATTTAATTTCCTTAATATTCAATATCCTAATACATAAGTAGCTATCCTATCTGTGTTAAATTAGTTGAGCCGCAGATCTATGCGGCATTCAGTGACTGTAGCCTCATAGTCGATATCTGCAACAGTTGTCGGAGTTGGGGCAGAAGCTCTCGTTCCCCTAAGGCAGAGCAAAGCCGACCGAAGGAGAGAGAAGGACAGTCGACATCTCATCCAGGCTGTAACGTATCTTCTGGGCTGCTGCTTCTGTTCGGAGATCACCTCCGCGAGTCTGGCGTAGAAACATCTTGCACTTGGTTCCATCCCACCAGAGTAGTGAACACTACTACTACTACTACTACTACTACTACTACTACTACTACTTTATTGTCACTCCCAATCGATTATGACGATCATCCAGGTATGATACAATGATATGAGTGATTGAGGATGTCATCTTCGTTGTTGAGCTCTGAAGTGACTCGAGAGGGCGATATGGAACCGGCAGGGCCGTCCACTGATGCTGTACGAGTGGAGGGCTACATCTAATGCGGGAGGGGCGGCGGCAGCATCATTCCGGCGCTGGCGCTTGTCTGCGTCAGTATGCAGTCGGGCGAACTCGAAAGTATTGAAACCTTCTTGTGTGGTGCTCCTCCAAGCGTTACGGTGTGGAATGATCGTCTCCCAGGTGAGGGGGTCGATTTGGCAATTTTTTCAGGTTTGTCTTAAGACTATCCTTATACCATTTCAGTTGCCCACCAGCATTACGCTTACTATTCGTTAGGTGACTGTAAAGTAGCTGCTTTGGCAGTCTACTGTCGTCCATGTAGGTAACTTGGCCAGTCCAACGTAGTTGTTCATGGATAACGGTAGCCTCGATGCTCCTACAGTTGGTGTCAGCGAGAATACTGGCACTTGTTCTCTTGTCTTCTCAGTGAACTCGGAGGATGGAACATAGACTACGTTGGCGAAAGTTTTCAAGTGCCTTGAGGTGCCTCCTGTATGTGACGCATGTCTCACTGCCATATAGCAGGGTGAGGAGGACTACTTCTCGATATACGTACAACGTTGCAGATAATTTCAGCTCCCTACAGCAGAAGACACGGGAACGGAGTCTGCCTAAGGCTTGAGAAGCACATCTGATCCGCTGTTGAATCTCTTCATCGATGTCCGCAGTACACACACACACACACACACACACACACACATAGCGGTAACAAATTAGAGGAGGGTGATCAGTTCCTTATTGTGAGTTACATATATATGTACCACAGTTAAGCCACGGGAATAATATTCACTGTACTCATATTGATCCTTCTGACGCCTGTTGACACCTGCGCCTGTTGGAATGTGCTGACGCCTATAAACATGTACTGACTTCTGCTAACAACAGGTACCAGCATCACACGGCCCAGGTACTACACTACATATGCTGACACCTATAAACATGCTGACTTCTGCTGACAACAGGTATCAGCATCACATGACCCAGAACGTGTCCTAACTGTTCGCTGTTGGACTGACAATAACACACACACTTCATGTTATTCAATTACCTGGCTGTGCTTATCGAGTGCCTCTCAAACCACTCGACCAAGTCAATAGTTCAGATATTTTACAATTTCTGTTTTAACTTTATTTTTAAATAAACTGATTTAGTATGAATTTCGTAATAAGTTCCCCTGAAATGTTTTATGTTTTAAAAGGAAAACACTGTGGACGTAGATTCGAATATACAACTCAACTCGTGAATCCGTATTTTTCAGGTGTTTACCAGGGATTAATTCAGCGTAAACCTCAAAAAAAGAAAATGGTGAAAAATTATGTTTCTACTTTTAACCAACTATGACAGGCGACAATGCCCACCCCCCTCCCCGAGCGTTACATTCCGTGTTGTGTTAATATCACTAAAATATTTTTATCGTGGGTTATGTAAAGCCGTGCGGCCCCGCCCACCTGTGTGTTTACACCTGCCACCACTTAATTACGCGCTCGACGGACTGTGTTGAAAAGATTAATTAAATAGTTGTACCAGACACAAGCAGAACTCGACCTGGTTTAGAGATGAACTGTTTTTACGTAATTAGCTGAGGTGTTGAATGTCACGGCGGTGAATTGAGTTTAATTACTGTTTTACCTGGAATAAATTAACCTACAGATTTTAAAACATATGTATATAAATATTCACAATGTATTTTTTTTCTTCTGTGGACGAATCACACTCCATCATAATGACACACGCATGAGAGCATTTACTAATAACCACTCAGGACAGCCAATCACCATCCAATATCCCACCACCTGTTCCCGCACTCAAACTGATTATTATTTACGAGGCAACATATTACCCAAAACAGTCATTTACAGTCTTAGATCGAGATGAGACTGAAATAGAATTCTCGTCCTCCTTTCTCTCTCTCCCTCATAACCAGTTGCCCTCCTCTCTCTCCCTCATAACCAGTTGCCCTCCTCTCTCTCCCTCACAACCAGTTGCCCTCCCCCCTCTCCCTCACAACTAGTTGCCCTCTCCCTCTCTTACAACAACTCGTCCTACTCTCCCCTCTCACAATCACTCGCCCCCTCCCCCCCCTAACAACCACACGCCATCCCTCCCTCTCTCACAACCACTCGCCCTCCTCTCTCTCCCTCACAACCACTCGCCCACGCTAAAGACGATCACAAAGAGAACCCGAATCCAGAATTAACCGAAGACGGGACAAAATAGTTATACCCAGCGACAAGTCCAGTGAGCCTCTTGCCTATCTGGAGTACGAGTGTAAACAAACACGTCAATCCTTGAGGCTCTATACTCTCATGTTTATTCAAATGAGTGTCCACGTTAGTATGAGCCTACAGAAAATTACGGGAGTTTGTGTTTGTACACCATACTGTGTGGAGGCAATTCTTTTTATCTCCTACCGTTTTGAGTCTGTTGTTATATGGTTGTTGTTTTTTTTTTTATACTGCGATATAAAACCGAGGAAGGATAGTTACCAATATATATTTTTTTCGGTTCCGTTTTCTATGTATCGGCCGCACGACGTTCATTATGTACAGTCGCGGACAAAAGTTGGCAGACATCGACCTGGAGTTGTATGGATATTACAGCATTGAACTTTTTGTGCCTGAAGTTTCATAAACAAGTTGTTTTGTTTACCAACAGATGGAGCTTTCTCTGAGTAGTTCTTGGTGTGTGTGTGTGTGTGTGTGTGTGTGTGTGTGTGTGAACGCGGACACAACGCATTGGAGGCTGGAGGCTGAACAGGAAAACCATTTTAACCTGATAATCAACACCAACGACCAATACCTTTCTTGTGTACACCCGACCAACATTCTGTATATCCGACCAACACCCTATACACCCGACCAACACCCTGTACACCTAACCCACACCTTTTATACACCCAATACACCCGGGTTTAGAACAATGATCTACCAACAGACAGTGTACAGCCAGGCTTCTTTTCACACCCTCCCTCACCACCACGCAGGCGATGTCAGTGGAGGCGAGCAAAAGAATTCTTCCAATTTTTCTTCAGTGAGGGAAAAATGGCCCGGTTTCCCCTTTAGGCCGTTGGGGTGTATACAGTATATTGTGTAAGAGAAGTGATATCTATAGTAGTGGTTACCTCGCCTGCCTTCATGTATGTTGTACGTGGTGGGTGGGGGGTGTAATTTGGTGTATATCCATCGTTACACATGCTGTATACACCACAAGGGCAATCTTTTGTGTAATGGTTAGCATGCTCGTCTCGTAAGCGAATAGTCCCGGGTTCGATTACCGGGTAGGTGAAACTATAGCCAAGTTTCTTTAAGCCATTTTCCTCTGTCTTCCCAGCAGTAATTCGGGACCTGGATGTTAATCGATTTGTGGATCGTGTTCCGGGGTAATGGTAAGCCAGTGCAGTTGGCGAGTTGTCCGGACTTCTCGGACTACTTTAGACACTGGGTCTTGCACCTCATAAACTTGGGGTGTGATTGTTGTGTTGGCGACAGCATTTACACCTTAAACAAATTCGTGCCTAGGTGGCCTTTAGGCCGGCCATCCTTGTTACACAAGAAACAACCATTATACACTGCAGGATTCCTGCCCAAAAGTTGCTGACGGGATCGCTTTCCTTCGCCGGATTTTATCGTAATCCACAAGTGTAAGAAGTTGCCGATATTAACTCCATTGAAAATTTGTGGACCAACATCGTGAAGACATGGGAACTCGTCCAGAATCTTGTAACTTGGATGTAACTTTAAAAGAAGGTGGCTGGGCACCTTATTAATTGTAAGACGCGGGACTACAAACTTTTGAATACATTTAATGCCAACTGAAATCACAAGGAGTATTAATACAGTTTTAACATATAATTGGAAATGTTCAGTTTGAAATGTTTTATAGACATTCATAAATGTTATAGTAACTTAATATTAGTGAACACAAATATCCCAACTACCACAGCTTGGGGAGGGAGGAGGGTGAGGTGAATGTAGTAATTTGTCTTTAGTTTTACAGGGAGGAGGATAGTGAGTGTTGAGGTGTTGTATCTCTCTCACCAGCCTCAATCTCTCACTTAATCTCTCTCTCTCTCACCCCTTTCACCTCCCTAACCTTTCCAATCTCTCTCTCTCAATCCCTGTCAGCTCCCTGATCTCTCTCTCTCTCTCTCTCTCTCTCTCTCTCTCTCTCTCTCTCTCTCTCTCTCTCTCTCTCTCTCTCTCTCTCTCTCTCTCTTCCTCACCCTCCTGACCTCTCTGTTATATGTCTCACCTCCCTAACCTTCCCCATCTCTCTCTCTCACCCGTATCTCGTCTCTCTCACCTCCCTCACCCCCTCTCGTCTCCCACACCATCCTTACCCTCCCTCCTGAAGACAGCTAAATATCTAAAGTCTATAATTAGGTCATAGTCACTCCGTCAAGGCCTCCAGTCCGAGTAACTAAAGGGGAGATGAACGAGTAATGAAATTGTTCATCTCCGGCAGACAACGAGTAAGTGGATGTCATTAATCGTCTCGCTCCTCCTCCGGTAGTAGAGAGAGAGAGAGAGAGAGAGAGAGAGAGAGAGAGAGAGTAATGAAGGGAGTCAAGGGAGCGGTTGTCGGCGTCCCTGAAGGCAGTTATAGACGTCTTAAAGTGTGGGGCGGGACGGAGGGAAGAGAACATGGATAACCATTTAGCGAGAGGAGACTTACTGCGCTAATGTTGAGGCAGCGGCTGGTGGTGGTAGGAGAGGTACTGTGTCGTCTCGGCCACCAGGGAGGTTGAGGTAGCTGGTCAGATTAATAGTGTAGAGGATGTTAGTGATATAGGCGACCATTTCTATAGAGGACAAACTGTAAGAAAATTATATGTTGTTCTATAGTCTGAAGAAGAAAAGAGTAAAATACAGACAGACATGATAGGTTAGGTTAGGTTAGGTTAGGTTAGGTTAGGTTAGGTTATGTTGGGTTAGGTTAGATTAAGTTAGTTTAGAGTTAGGTTAGGTTAGGTTAGGTTAGGTTAGATGATGTTGGGTTACGTTAGATTAAGTTAGTTTAGAGTTAGGTTAGGTCAAGTTATATTTTATTTATTTTTAGATTATAAAGCAATTAAGTTTTAATCATATAAATAATTGATATTCACTGCAAAAGCACAAAAACAAATTATCAATTAATGAATAGAAAAATATGCGATATTTTTCATCACAATTTCCGTAATCTGTATCAGAAAGTTGGGTAAAAATTGAAAGTAAATTTCATGAGGCGAGCTAAAAATATTTTATAATCTACTTGTTTTGTGATATATACGTCTGTGTGTGTTTGTTTTTGTGTGTGTGTATGTTTACGTACGTATGTGTGTGTGTGTGTGTGTGTGTGTGTATGTATGTATGTATATATAAATGAAAAAATTTACACACACACACACACACACACACACACACTTCCTCTCGATAAAACACTTAACCTAAATCCCCAGAGGAAAAAAACAAACAAGTAAATAAACCAACAATTAGTCACTGGACATTATAACCACACCGGGGGGGGGGGGGAGGGGGGGACAGTTAGTTAGGAAAGACAGTCCCTAATCGTATTAACTGAAACGAAACATTTACTCTTCCTCAACAAGTAATTTTATAACTTAACTTATCCCCAGCGAGAGATAATTTATGTATGTGCTGGTGTAGAGGTTCTCTGTCCAGGGAAATCATACGAGACATTTACCTTAGGGGGAGAACTGGAAAACTTGTTAACGGGTGATGAAGGATACGAGAAAAGTCTTGTCTAATTCGATATTCAGTTCTGAGTGAAATTGAAGGCACAGCAAAACGACATAGCTATTCCATTAATATTATTCACTTGATTGTAATAATATGAATATTTATATCAATCTCTTAAACAAAATAAATGTTGGAAAGTTTTAATGATAATGAGTAGTGTATATTAATGTTCAATGATTATTATGACGTATTGGCATTTCCTGATTGGACGCTCTGATTGTTGGACGACCAATGACAAGCCGGCGGCGTCAGGAAGCTCTGGTATTGGTGAATCGTTGTGTACCTTTTACTAAATACGGGTGAAATTTCCGTCAGATGGCCGTAAGTGCATGTCCTAGAACTGTATGCGTCACACGAATATATCCCGGATGTTGGTGTATAGAACAGTGTTGTGTGTGGCAGGTCTCAAGGTAAGGATTTTGGCGCAGGAGACTTGGAGCATAAAGTGGTGAGCCGTCAAGTTAGAGGAGTCAAGATTGTTGGTGATGTCTTGATGGAGGGAGAAAGTGGTGGAGTGGGTGTCTCCCGCTACCCGTTAAAGCTCTTGTGTTTGAGGAAATTGACGGAGGAGATTGTTAATATTTTGTGTTGAGATGTTTGTTTTCTCCTAAGTAACCAATCATCGACCACTTTTACATTCATTCATAATTTTTATTTCGTACTATAGTAAACAAACGGCCTTGAGTTGCCAGCTGTCTCCAGCAGTGTTCGAAGAATCTTGAACGAGACTGAACATACATACAGACATACACACACATAAACATTTACAGATACAGGCAATCAGACAAATACACACACACACACCACGATATTCTTCCGGCCCCCTCAAAACATACAGAAACACACATACACACACACACACACACACACTTAGCCAAGGAAGCACCACACGTTCTATGATGCCTGGAGGCGGGGGTAGGGGGGGCAGAACCGTGCACACACTATGTCTGGCTTTAAGCAGCAGACCAGAACCTGAGTGTGACCCTGAAGATGTCAGCTGAGAGTCTTGAGGCACTGGGGTGGGTGAAGGGGGTCTGGGGTAGGTGGATGAGGGGGGTCTGGGGACTGGGGGGTGAAGGGGGTCTTGGGTAGGTGGATGAGGGGGGGTCTGGGACCTGGGGGGGTGAAGGGTGCCTGGGGATGAGGGAAGGATCGGGGGTTAGTGGGATATGGGAGGAGGTAGAAGGCTGGGGGAGGTGAGTGAGTTCTGGGGTCGAGTGGGTGAGGGTAGTGGAGGTGAGGGGTGGAGAGGTGTGGGATGG
Organism: Homarus gammarus; assembly: GCA_958450375.1. Lineage (NCBI taxonomy): Eukaryota > Metazoa > Arthropoda > Malacostraca > Decapoda > Nephropidae > Homarus > Homarus gammarus. Next base: position 929,369 of record CAUDMG010004058.1, on the reverse strand, counting down.
GGAGTGAGGGGCAGGGAGTGAAGGGGTGAAGGGGAGTGTCTGGAGCGTCACCCTAGCTCTCCTACACTGTCGTCGGGAGGGTTTAGAGTCAGCTAGCCGTCACACAACTTAGGTCAGGTCCGGTTATAAACGTCGACTGGTCGCGGCTGTGAGCACACTTTTACAAGGCATCCTAATGAACTCTTACACAAGCTGGAATTAGTAAGTTTTGTAGGAAAAACTAATTAGAAAAATTCTTTGCAAAAACTATTAAAAGAATTTTTGGGAGTTGATGAGGTTTTCTGAAAACAATGAAATGAAAATGTCAACACGGGGAAAAACCCGATATTAGATTACTCGTAATAGACAAGAATCTTTGTATATATATATTTATATATATATATATATATATATATATATATATATATATATATATACATATATATATATATATATATATATATATATATATATATATATATATATATATGTATATATGTATATATGTACATATATTTCTTGATAAAATCACACGGGAAAAGAGAAACAACGGAGCACCTTAGCTTTCTTCTTTATTCAAGACATCTTCAGTTGCCTCTGAAGATGTCTTGAATAAAGACGAAAGCTAAGGTGCTCCGTTGTTTCCCTTTTCCCGTGTGATTTTATCAAGATTTATCTTATCCACGTTTTCATTGTGGATCTACATGAAATGTGTATATATATATATATATATATATATATATATATATATATATATATATATATATATATATATATATATATATATATATATATATATATATATATATATATATATATCAAGACGGCATCTCCTACAGTTTTACATACATATCCTGCCACAGTGGTGCCAAGTCTTGACACACACATCCCCGGGACGGCGGTGGACAAGAGGACACAAGACTCCCATCTTTGTTTTACGACTGCCCTAAGACGTCCCGGAGTCTGTACGGCGGCAGTTATACAATTACTCCAGACAGAATGACCGTCATTCCCCAGTTGAATCTTCCTTATCCCTTGTAATGGCCACTTATCATCTTACAGCGGTCGTAACCTTATGTTAGTGTCCATTGTGTGTGTGTGTCCAGCGGGTGGCAGTTCACCGACTTAAAACTCTACCAGTAACCGAGAGTAAAGTTATAAATTCAGTAATACATTGATGCTCGACGCAACACTCTTCCTCTAAGAGTGAGTCAGGCGGCTGCAGTGTTGTGGTGCTCCTTTACCCTCTACAGATCCTCTCGTGCAAGTCATCATTGTATATAAGGAAAACAATTGTATTAATTTGTGTTTTTTTATTTACATCTGGTGTGCTGCGTCCCAAGTGAATCCTCAATAATTCAGATTCGGGGCTGCCTTAAAGTGGCACTCCTGGGCACTATGACCGTACACACACACACACACACACACACACGCACACACACACACACACACACACATATATCAAAACAACAATGTTTCATAACGTCATCACCCTCCAGTCTGCCCCCCCCCCTTCCCTTTACCTCACCGTTACTTAACATTATGGGATCGGGTTATGGTTCTTTAAAACTACCATCAGGAGATAAACGAAACTTGTTGGGCTTAGCTTGGGTTAGGTCAGGGTGATGAACTGTATATCACAAAACACTACATCCAGATCCAACTCTCATTTTTGTCTTTCATTTAATAGATCAAACTATACTAGATCAAATATTTCTCAAACTTACACTAAAATTGACATAAAGAATAGGTGATATCATTGTCTTTCTGGCTGGAACCTCGAGCTTAGGGACTCTGAAAGCTCCACACTAGTCAACACGAGTGAGGAGGAGGAGGAGGAGGAGGAGAAAGCTCATTTGGGAGTCCTGCCACCTCACACCTCATAATTCCTCATTAACATAGTCTACCTGGGTTAAGTAAGACACGTAGAGAAATTAACATAACCTCTTTGTCTCTCTTTATATAAATTCAGTTGTATTTACTAAGGTATAATCTATTTACTGTACACAAATCCTAGTTCCACATATGACGAATGCAATTAGGCTTTTGATATCAACACGAAAACTAGCATATCTGGCCTACCGGTGTGATGGTAACCCTTTGAGGACAATAGTTTAACTCCTTGAGGACGATGGTTTTACCTTTGAGGACGATGATTTAACCCTTTGATGGTGATGGTTTAACCCTTTGATGGTGATGGTTTAACCCTTTGATGGTGATGGTTTAACCCCTTTGGGGACAATAATTTTACTCTGTAATGATTATGGTTGAACTCTTTGAGGACAATAGTTTAACCCTTTGATGATATTTTAACCTTTTGAGAACGCTGTTTTAATCTTTTTGATGGCGATGGCTTAACTCGTTTCAGGACAATTTTTAACCCTTTGATGCTGAAGTTTTAACCCTTTGAGAACGCTGGTTTATTTTTTTTTATGACGATGATTTAACCCTTTGAGGAAAATCCTTTAATCTTTGATGGAGTTTTTTTTTAACCCTTTGAGGACGGAAGATTTAACCGTCAATAGTACTCAAAGGGTAAAGACCTGTCACAAGGCTGGAGAAACAACGACTATATGGAAGAATGAGACCAAGAAGTGGGTGATAATGTGATGATTGATGTATGAGATGCAGGGGTGAAGGAGAGAGAGAGAGAGAGAGAGAGAGAGAGAGAGAGAGAGAGAGAGAGAGAGAGCAGGACGAAGAATTAAATGGAAGGGTTTAATTACAGAGGCGATGGATTGATATTTGGTGTATGAGCCAGCGGAGTGAGTGAAGGAATGACTGTTAATGAATGAGTTACTAAGTGAGTGAGAAAGCGAGTGTATAAGTGAGTGAATAAGCCAATGAGTGAGTTACTAAGTGAGTGAGTGAGTGAGTGAATAAGCCAGTGAGTAAGTGAGTGAGTGAATAAGCCAGTGAGTGAGTGAGTCAATGATTGTGTTACTAAGTGAGTGAGTGAATGCGTGAAAAACAAACAATATTAATACTACTAATTTTCTTCCTTATTCCTAAGACTTAAGAACTCTTCAATGTGTTTCACTATTTAACATGTGTGAGAATTCTTTCTTGTCTATTTAACCTCCTCGGAAACTCACGCCGGTGGTGCAGATCTCACTCCTACAGGTGGGTATTGGCTATCAATTATGAAGTGAGCGGAAGTGTTCAGGTGTGGTGGTGGTGGTGGGTGAGCCGGAGGAACTGGATTTGATAGTGTATGAGGACTATTGACACGGGGGCTATATTATACACAAAGATACAGTCAGACACACAAAAACATCTCTCTCTCTCTCTCTCTCTCTCTCAGACAAAATAAGCACACATTAAACACACACACACACACACACACACACATACAGACACATTTATACGTACAGAAACGATAAAGAGTGAAGGTAAACAATAAACATTCGCCTCATACACACGCAAACAAAAAAATACAAACATAAATGTAAACACAATAATATTTTATGGTAGAAAGTAAAATTGAAAAAAAATAATATTAAATCAGTCATCAAAATATTACACAACTTTGGCATAACATCAATATTCAGGGTGATCGAAAAATCCCTGTGCACTTACACTACAGACCCAATCCAGTAAAATAGCTATATTACGGATTATCACAGGTGCATAGGGACTTTTCGATCACTTAAATTCGTCATCATTATACCTAAGAAACAGGTATAATGACTCTTCTTTACTCTAACACTCCATAAAAAAAAACACTCAGGTGAATTAATATAAATATGCTGAGTTACCGCTTCCTCCATCTCCCCTTAGAGAATTTATTTATGTGACATAATTCAGGAAAAGTTGTGTTCAGGAAAAAAACATTTAGTCGGTTTTGAATTACAGTGACATCTTTTTTGTTGAATTTATTATGTTAATATGACAGATGAGTTATTTTATGTTATGTATGTATGTAATGTATGTATGTATGTATGTATGTATGTATGTATGTATGTATGTTTTGGTTGGCGCCTGTGTGTGTGTGTGTGTGTGTGTGTGTGTGTGTGTGTGTGTGTGTTATTGCAATTGTTTATATTTCCGTTCAATTTCATTTTTCAATATTTCAATTCCCAGCTTCAGTCATAACCAACCACTATCAATACACCGCAATGTATACAGACACATACACCTTGTCCACATATATCAATAGAACGATATACATACATAAAAAAAATACGTCTCGTCTATGTATTTTGATATATGTATATATCCAAGTTTGTGTATACCTGTATTAATATGAAGGAGTATACACAAACATATACATCATGTCCATGTATATTCATGGTATTGGTATATCCCCAGCATCACACACACACACACACACACACACACACACACACACACACACATGGTAGTAATAAATGTTAGTCGTGGTCAGTATCGTCAGGTAGTGGATATCCGACCTTGTGTTTGTTTTCTACGGTGATTGGAAAAAAAACACCACTTGTTTCTTCTGCTTCTGGACACACACACACACACACACACACACACACACACACACACACACACACACACGTACACACACAATATTGGCGATGAGTGTTTAATGGTGTGTGTGTGTGTTTTATATATTCACTTCACGAGAGGAAAAATAAATAAAAACAATAGTTAGTGAGAAGGAAACTGCAGTGAGAACGTGTATGTGTAACCGACATCATTTCTATATGACGTGAGAAATTTACTTGGGTAGGCTGGACCGCGTGAGTCATGGCTGTTTAGAATGTATGTATGTATGTAATGGGTCTGAAACAAGACACCATCGGGCATGTGTTGGCACCTCGCCCGACTTTAGTATAGTTAATGCTATATTTCGCTTCGTTATAGACGTTTAAAGTTGTGATGTAATATCGACATTTTGATTCCCTTTATGTTCAACCTGTAGGATCAGTTGGTTTCAATTCCTCGTTTAGTTTGACAAGAATACAGGGTTGGATCCTCTTGAGACTCCACCAACACTACAAAAGGGGATCAGAAAGGTTCGGACAAGTGAGTGTAGTGTCGGTGAATGTTTTAGTCTCTTCGTACTACTTAGTCAATACAGGTGACACGACAAGAGAGGGTAGTGGCCTTGGCGTCACTTACAGACGCCCATAGTATATCACCGCTACACTCTTTCGTCTTAAACTGGGCCACAAATCCAGTGTGTCAGGTTATCGCTGCAGCAGACAAAATATTAAGGTTATATCACCACCACCACCACCACCATCATGGTATTTAACATGATTGAGTAACTCCTGCGTGACACTGAGACGTGATGGACGGTTCCTGGCGGTCATGGAGAGCCACAAAATGTTGTTATCGCCAGCAGGGTGTGTGTGTGGGGGGGGGGGGGCTTCACCTTAGACGAGCATCACTCACTGCTCTGATGACGCCACACCACACAACCCCCTGGTCCTGGGGCCTCCCTCTACCCCCCCCCCCCCCCACACACACACACACATTCATCTTGTGTAAATAAGATTTTCCTTAAGGATGTGTTAGTGGTTAATGGTATGAAAGGTGTGTTAAAACTAAAATCACTAGCACCCTTCACAACTAACACCCTTAAACACTAACACACCCTTAACCACTAACACACCCTTAACCATTAACACACCCTTAACCACTAACACACCCTTAACCATTAACACACCCTTAACCATTAACACACCCTTAACCACTAACACACCCTTAACCACTAACACACCCTTAACCATTAACACACCCTTAACCACTAACACACCCTTAACCACTAACACACCTTTAACCATTAACACACCCTTAACCACTAACTCACCCTGAACCACTAACACACCCTTAACCTTTTGAAATAAGGACCATTGACCAAGAGGTGAGGGTAACAACAGCAGCAGCCACCCGTGTACCTGTGTGAGCTGCATTGCCACACTAACTGGGTTATGCTGGCCACACCTGGGACAGCTCCTCCTCCTCCTCCTTATATTGTGGAGTGCTCACGTGACTAACCTCCTCTCGCGGGATGTAGTCGTCGTGTCCAACTGTATTCACATTAACCTTTACCCAAACTGAAAACTTTATATTTTTGCATTATTTTAATTTCGTTGCGTCTTTGTAATGTTATCGTTTTTTCCTTAACAACAGCAACAGCAGCAAAAACAATACTACTACTACTACTACTACTACTACGACTACTAATACTACTACAACTACTACTACTACGACTACTAATACTACTACTACTACTACTACTACTACTACTACTACTACGACTACTAATACTACTACTACTATTACTACTACTACTGCTACTACTACTACTACTACTACTAATAATAATAATAATAAAATTGTCTGTGCATTGCAATATTTTTATCATGTCGTTTGAGTGTATTTTTAGACTGACTGAAATTAAACCTTTGTGAAGATAAAAGAATGACAGAACGACACATTTTGGCAGTATGACAGCCAGGCTAATAATCCCTCTGACCAATACGCGTTTCCATGATAGGTGGGTGAGGGTTTCATGCTTAGGCGACACACACACACACACACACACACACCTGGCCTAGCTCTGAGTAGTGTGGGTAATGTCTTTCAAAAATTGTTATAAAAACATCCATTCATCGTAATAACATCAAAATTTAGCCATAAGATTAATTATTGTTCTTTTTTTAATCTGCTGTCAGTGATTGTTGAGATCTCTTAAGTTCGTCGTAAAATATAAACAATAACAACATCCATCCACAACAGCAAGTTTTAAAAAGATCTGTTGAGTTTCCTAGACAACAGGAGGACTAACAGAGAAATACTCGCGTGACGGTGATGCTTATAAATACACCAAGATTATACAAACTTATACGAGAATATACACCTGTAGCTCAAATGTAAGACAATAATGGTAGTTGTTTTTGTTTTCCTTGTTTACTAGGTTGGCATAATTATGGTCTGTCTGGTCCTCCCGGCCACCCCGTACATTATGTCTTCCCGGTTATTCGGATGTTGTGTAATGGGATGTTCTCCTAAGTCTTCCCGTTTCTCCTTCTCTTCTTGGGCCTTCCCGCCTTTTGCCTTCAGGATCCGAGTTCCAGTATAATAATAATAATAATAATAATAATAATAATAATAATAATAATAATAATAATAATAATAAAACAATAATAATAATAATAATAATAATAATAATAATAATAATAACAGCTTGACACAGTGCGAGTAATGGCTTAACTCTAACGTGAGTCAGTTTAGTAACTTAGTGCAATAGGCAGCAAGCGCTTTGGAGGTGGTCTGGGGAGGGAGGATAGGAGGGGTGGGAGGTGTGGATTAAATCTTACAACCTGTACCTGGCAGCTAATATACTCTAATGCCAGGGTAGATATACACGGTATTCTGAGTGTTGTTGTAACGGTATATACACATGGTATGGTCTGTTGTTGTAACGGTATACGCACACGGTGTTCTTTATTTCGATACAACGGGAGATATATTATTGCTGCGGCAGATATACACGATATTAAGTCTGTTATTGTCACAGCACATATGTTATTGTCACAGCAGATATGTTATTGTCACAGTGGATGTTATTGTCACAGCAAATATAGGCAGTATTCTGTTGCTGGCATTGTGTGTGTTGACAGAGACACACGATCTCCTACGACAGAGAAACCAACTAACATAATCTGCCACACTATTGTCACCAAGTTGGCCTCCCCTTCCTTCACCCCTTTGTTCCACTGTGTAAACTCGTACCTCGTGTGTGTGTGTGTGTGTGTGTGTGTGTGTGTGTGTGTGTGTGTGTGTGTACCCACTCTTTATACACAGGTAAATATGAGAAATTTGTTCACACCTATCGATGTTTACAACTTCTTAGCGGATGTTTTAAATCTGAATGAGTTTTCATGTGTAGCCTCAGAATCGTTCGTACTTATGTATTGATTATTATTATTTTTTTTTTTTGGGGGGGGGTGAATGTTTTAGTTCGCTTGCGAGGGAATACGGATGAGTAACGGATGGATGAACGACTGGATGAGGACAGTAGCAGCGTCAGTTCAGCCTCCAGACATCAAGCGACTTATCCATCAGTCACACACACACACACACACACACACACACACACACACACACACACACACACCTCTCACAGAACTAATCTCCCCATTGCTTTGTCTCCCAAAGAAATTATATCACACAGACATAGAGAGTTCACTGTAGACATACTGTGATGAGGTTGACGGGAGGAGGTGACGTGAACTGAAGCCAAGGAGGTCGTCAGGGGGCGTCGTTAACATCCAGAAGGAGGGATAAGATTAATTAGTCTTCAAAGGGTGAACAGTCTCCCTTCGCTTTTGGTAAATGTTGTTGTTGTTGTTGTTTGTTTGGTGTTGTTGTTTGTTTGGTGTTGTTGTTGTTGTCATCATTGTGTGTAGTGAAGATAAGTTAATGAAGTTGGTTGGTTTGGGTTTTATTAAAGCCTCCAAACACACACACACACACACACACACACACACACACACACACACACACACACACTACATCACCACGTCTCCATACAGTAATGCCAAGACTATCTGAGGCACAATATCATCAGTTATAAACATTTCGAAACCTTATGGAGGAAACCAAAAGCCAAACAGTTGTGAATTTTTTATAGAAATTTGTTCTTAATGTTTTGTTGTTGTTGTACAGTATAACACTAGGAAATATTGCTTACCTGTCATCTACCTGTACGGCTTAATTATCATTTTGATTTAGTGAAACAGGTGTAAAAGGGAAATTAGACATATTAAATTGGCCATAAAACTCCTGGCTAACGGCTCTGAAATGTGACCTCCTAATTCATCGGTCATTTATGTAGGTAAATATGAAACATAAACAAGCTTCAACTATAGTCGTTATAGAGGTGATTTATATAAATTATATCTATTAAAAACAATTATCACATAATTTACTAACATATAGTAGTTGAATGAGGGTGCGCCAATTCCGTAGACTTACTATCGATAGAAGAGCATATTGTGTTTGTGTTATCATTATCATTATTATGATTTTTATTATTATGCAGTATAAATGAAACAATTACTCACTATATCAGCTCTTGTTATCTTCAAAGTGTAATCAATCAACGAAATAAAAGGCCTTGTGTGGCTTCTGTTATGTTACGCTCTTGTGTGGTTGACAGTGATTCTCTGGCACACGTAGCACTCTGATGACCGAACAGTAGAGTGCCAGTGGCCAGGTAAAGCATCATTTTTTTCTATATTGTATGAAGCTTTTCAAGTGTTAGTGGTAATTATCGACAAATCCAGCATTACACCTCACACCACTACCATCCACCACACACCACTACCATCCACCACACACCACTACCATCCACCTCACACCAATACCATCCACCACACACCACTACCAGCCACCACACACCACTACCATCCATCACTCACTCCATCATTCACTGGTAAAGCTAAATTTACAGGCTCGTAGGCAAGGGCTATGGCGGTGGATGTGCCGCGGTACTGGTGAAAGCCGAACTGGCTGGGATTATGCACGTCTTCGTCCTCCAGACACATTCGCAACCGCTTGTTTACCATTTTTACGAGGATTTTGACAGGTACACGACTTCTGAGAAAAGAGAGGTCGATAATTTTGTTTTGCTTCTTCAAATTCTTCCACTAAGTCAGTGGGAAAGGGAGCTGGTAAGTAAGCAGGGAGACTGGTTGTGTCAAGCCGGGGGAGCGTTTGACATGTATTTGCGAAATGGTTGCGTGCTTGCTCAGCTGCGTCACCATTAGTGAGATGCCTAAGGAAGGGGAGGGGGTGTGTCTTATTGTTTAGTCCACAGAGTTCTTTAAGCTTACCATACCATTGACTGATGTTGGTCTGCTTCAGGTGGTGCAACTTGGTTGGGTAGTGGGACTTCTTTGCAGTGTGTATTTCACGGATGACTTGGTTGCGAAGGGACCTGTGGCAGTTGTGGTCATTCAGATAAAAGGCGCTGTCTCTGCTGCATAAGTCTTTTGATCCGAGGTGTGATCCAGGGCAAGTCAGCTGGGTTTAATCTGATGGACTTCACGGGAAAAAAGTGGTGGTGAGCTTCCGTGGTGGTGCTGGTGTAATCTGTTCATTGGGTATCCACGTTATCCACACTTAGTACTTCAGTCCAGGTTTGGTAAACTATCCAGGGGTGGTAAACTATCCACTACCCGAAGAGACGCAATGCAGAGTCAGTAATCGGCCTATAGGTCTTAATGTAGGGTCTCTGTGCTTGACTGGTAGCGGGAGCTGGAGACCAGAACACTGATAGGTGTGTGCTACACCCGATAGGAGGCATTGGTTGAGGTGGTTGGTACTGGTCCGCTAAGTCAGTTAAGATAAGGTCAAGGGTATTTTGACCGTGTGTGGGGAAGTTCACAGCTTGTGTTAGTAGCAGCTGGTCTTTAATATCAGTAGTGTTAAATTTCGTTATAATCTCCACATCAGCTGTGACTAAAACATCCAGGCGTGACGGACGTAGTTCATCCTGACAGAAGAGGACAACGCCTCTTCACATCCATGTGTGCGAAGGTGATGAAAGAGTTGATATGCCTCAATGTGGCAGGTTTCAGGAACAATTTGTCACGTCTCGCAGATGGTAACAACATTGGCAGCAACTGACCGGACTGTGGTAGCAAGCTTGACAAATTTGTTGGTGAGGGAAGTGACGTTTGGTAACAGTAAGGAGGGGAGACTGTACCATATTCGGGGAACTTCAGTGTATTGGTTCAGTCTGTCAGGAGTAGGTTTCTCTGGCTTTCTAGTGGAGGTGATGGTCTTTATGGGCTTCTGTTTATGACGTCCTTGTCTACGACTATGAGCATGAAATGTGTTCGGTGATTTTCGAAGCGCAATAACACTGTCATCAGTATATCTGTTCCCTTGCTTTACACTGTACAAGGTGTGTTTGGAGTACTTCACTGATGAACATTTGATGATATCTGCTGTTGTGGACGTACAGAAGTGCTTGTCCATTGCGGCCTTCAACTCAATGGAGTCACTTTGAGGGCCACAGACAGAATTTCAATGGTGTAGTACACTGGTAGACATCTGTTAATATTTGTCCAGTCGTAAACACCGCGAGAGTCCTTGTCTTTGGCACTTTGAGGGTCGCCGACACAGTACCCACGGTGTGGTACTACACGGCTCTCTGTTGACTTGCTGTGATTCACGTTTGTTTTTGTGTTTTTCCTCGGTATACACTATTGGATCACTGTTTGATAACCACCATCACTTGAATGTTTTGCTGACAAATACTGGTGTAGTTAGATTGGTAAGGAATTGGGGTGGAGCAGGTGAGGGGGGGGGGGGGACAGGGCCAAGCAAACTTGGCCAGGCTGCCAAACCAGGAGCACCTGCAGGACACGTCTTTTCTCACTGAGGGCTGACGTGTGTGTGTGAGTGTGTGTGTGTGTGTGTGTGTGTGTGTGTGTGTGTGTGTGTGTGTGTGACACTCAGCCAGGTAATGTAAACAGCTTATGGTAGGGTAGAGAAACACAGTTCATTAATGTTAATAGATCATCGCTATCAATTAATATCATACTATGTGAAATATAACTACATATATGCAATTAATACTATGAAAATATAATAACTACGACAACAACAACAATAATAATAATGATAATAATTTATAATAATTTATAACAACAACAACAACAACAACATCATCATATAAGTTCCCTACAAGAATATTGACAATTTTACATTATGTTTCATCTTCAGATATTTGTAAAAAAAAATCACAAACACACATAGTGCATCACACTTCTCGTTAGTAACAGTACCCGACATATTACTGTAAGAATAATACTCAGGGTGAATCACGCTATTATCCCGGGATAAATTACACCTTAATTACCTCCATTTAACAGAGATTAGCAGGCACTAGCACGATAATTGTACACATATATCACCGGGCGGGCACAACGGCAGGAAACAGTAAGGTCTACACACACACCTCCATTAAACGGTGTGTTGGGGGGGGGGGGGGTCTTGGTGAGATCGATTCATAGACAGATAGATAAATAGATACACAAAAGAGTATATCTATCTTAATCTGATTCTTTATGCAAATGAGTTAACCCTTTGATGGTATATACATATTTATCATGAAAGTAATTAGTCATTAATATACATAAATAAGTTTGTGATGTGATTTGAGTAATTTGTGTTGCTTAATGAATTTAATAACGATAATAATTAAAGGTGTATGAAAGACTTTTGCATCTCATTATATTCTTCAATACATTACTTTTATGGTTGTATTTCCACCAATGATATATATATTTTTGTTGATGCCTTTACCCGTTATTATGAAATCAATCTGACTCATAACGTTTCAGCCAGCTGTCTTTATCTATCTGGATGTCGGTCTGTATATATTGTATATGTCTATGTAGCTGAAAGGCATGAAGCTGGTAGTTTAAGAAACGGATGGGAGAGAGAGAGAGAGAGAGAGAGATATTCCTTCAGGTAATACAGTTAGGTACTGTGTTTTATAATTTCCACCCTGCAGACTTAAGGTGTTTTGTTCGCTCTTGAGAACCGAATCACGTCTCAAAGCTCTTGAGGAAACGAACTCGGATTCTTCTGCAGTGGCTGATGATTAAGTATATCCTCCACCAGCTGTAGCCTCCACCAGCAGCAGCCTGTCAGCTGTAGCCTCCACCAGCAGCAGCCTGTCAGCTGTAGCCTCCACCAGCAGCAGCCTGTCAGCTGTAGCCTCCACCAGCAGCAGCCTGTCAGCTGTAGCCTTCACCAGCAGCAGCCTGTCAGCTGTAGTCTCCACTAGCAGCAGCCTGTCAGCTGTAGCCTACCAGCAGCAGCAGCCTGTCAGCTGTAGCCTCCACCAGCAGCAGCCTGTCAGCTGTAGCCTCCACCAGCAGAGGTTTCTCATCTGTAGCCTCCACCAGCAGTTGTCTCAAGCAGTTGTAAACTTGTGACATCTACAAGTTGTGGCCTTCAACATGTGAGGCCTTCTTTAACCAGGCAGGCCCCAACAGGTGTAGCCTTCAGTAGCCAGGTGTCCTCTAATAGCCAGGTGGCCTCCAACAGATGTGCTCACCAATAGCCAAGTGGTCTCAGCTGGAAGACTCCTGAGGTGAATTGAAAATAATGGCACGAAAATTTAGCAAAAGGTAAAAATAATCCAATAGTTGTAATAGTTTACGGCCAGGTGTGGGCGTACCGAGAGAGAGAGAGAGAGAGAGAGAGAGAGAGAGAGAGAGAGAGAGAGATGCCCATTAATAGTCAGTAAAAAAAAAAAACAAAAAAACAAGAAAACATGTGGATAATAATAAAATAGTTAAAATAAAAACTATATAAACACAGGAATAAACATTATATTAATTAAATCAACACCCCCTAGAAAAATGTTTATAGACTACACTTCATCACAATACCTCATCTACGTGTACACTATATAAACAGCCTCTTATAACATACAGTAAATCTCCATAAATATTACACCAAATAATATCGTGAATATAAAAGAAGTCGCGGCAGCTTCATTTAAAAAAACCTTTCCCTTCACTCTGAGATTATCTTAAAAAAAGTTATCACGGCCTAAAGTTATATAAAATGCCCGTGAGGAGTTTTGGTGAGTCTGTGAAGGAAATATTTTTCTCTCTTGAGTCGAGGTTATTTTGAGCCAACGGAGGTGGAATAATGGCATTTCTAGAAGGGTTGATAGATAGAGATAGATCAAAAGTTGTTGTTTGTTGTAGGAATAGCAAGCAACAACAACATGAATAACAATAATAATAATGGTAATAATAATAATAATGATAATAATAATAATATTGATAATAATAATAATAACACTACCAAAACGAAACAAAAGACACACAATCACCTGGAATTAGTTAATACCTACTATGACATAACCTTATAGACAACAATATTATCCCTCACATGTAAGAAAACATCATAAGTCAAGTCAGTAAAGATGTGATGTTAAATAATCATAGCAAAATTTATATATAACATAAACATCCATTAGAAACAATTTAATAAGGTAATATATGTTTACAATACAAAGATTTTCGGATAGTGTCTGATATAGTTCCATTGTCTTCACTTGATATCCGGAATGTACTTTTTGTAAATAGAAAAACTTAAGAAAATGGCTAAACTTTTTGTACTAAGAGGATGAGTTTCTCCCTGTTAGTGTTTTCCGGAGTAGTGTGTTTGTGTGCCGAGAGAGAGAGAGACAGAGAGAGAGAGAGAGAGAGAGAGAGAGAGAGAGAGAGAGAGAGAGAGAGAGTGCGTTGTGGAAAGTGGGCCTGGGTAGGACGAGTGGCGGTGAGATGTGAGGGGCGAAGGGGGTGAGTGGTGGAGGGGATTAGAGGTGGAGGGGGGGTGAGGGGGTGTAAGGGGTGGAGGGGGAGAGGGGT
>CAUDMG010004058.1:895000-912500 GCA_958450375.1 Homarus gammarus | reverse complement strand
AGGCAACACCAGTGTCACAAAAAAATCTTACACTACTAAAGATTCCTCTATGACTGCGTCTTATCTGACTCACTGACTACTTCCTCGTGACTCCAGACGTGACAAAATGCATTAAACTGACTCACTGAATAATAATAATAATAATAATAATAATAATAATAATAATAATAATAATAATAGTTTGTTAAAAGACAATACTCTTAGACAGACAAGACACAATCAGTTATAATGAGGTGCTTTAGGCGGGAGAGGTCTACATAATGATGTATTTATTTTGACTCCCACTCCTTTTGTCTTCTTCTCTCCTCTCCTTCCCTCTCCCTCCCTCACTTTTCTCTTGTCTCCTTCTCTCCTTCCCTCTCCCTCCCTCCCCTATCTCCTCCCCTCCCTTATCTCTCTCTCTCTCTCTGCCTTTCTGTAACCTTCTCCCCACCTCATTTACTGTCTTTCTGTATCCTGCTATTCCTTCTTCTCCTCCCCATTCCCTTCCACTTCTTCTCTCCTTCCCTCCCCCTCCCACTCCTTCTCTCCTTCTGCCTTTTTGTATCCTTCCCTCTGTCTCCCTTTTCGCCTGTCTCCTCCCATCTCCATCTCCTCTTATCAGTCTCTCTCTCTCTCTCTCTCCGTTCCCTTCCTTTCTTCTTCTCCCCTCCCCTCCCCTCCCCCCCTCCCCTCCCCTCCCCCCCCCCCGCCCCAACCCCTCCCCTCCCAGTGTCATCAGAGATAAACACAAGTTTGGTAATGACTTGTAAGTGTGTAATAATGGTCTTCTCCCCACAAGTGTAATTACTGTAATGACCAGACAATGATGGCGTGATGTACGACACACACACACACACACACACACACACACACACACAGCAGCTGAGGCAGGTTCATCACACAGTAATTTCCCAGACGGGCTGTGTGCATGCTGTGACTTACGCCATTAATCTTGCTTACGTCATAACGCCAACATGTTGAGGCGTGCTGTGGTGTGTATGTGTGTGTGTGTGTGTGTGTGTGTGTGAGAGCGTGCGTGCGTGCGTGCATGCGTGAGTGAGTGCATGCATTGTATGTATCTATGCATCCCTTAATAACTCATCCACTGCTGCTGGTCGAGACGGTTCATGAATCTTTGTCTCGGTGATTCTGATTCTTTGCCGAGAGAGTTGACGAATCATGAATCACTGTCTAAGAGGTTCTGAGACTCTCCACATCAACCCGGTCCTATCCCCCCCCCCCCCTCAATAAGTGATCGTATCCTCAGTTATTGTAAGAGTATCGGCGTAGTTTGGTGGCCATCTTGAGGGTTCGTTTTAGTTGGGTCGGATCTTCTAATTTTATCTCTTTTCTTCCCGGGAAAATATTATTCGAGTCACGTAATCTTTCAGAATTCGGACCCACATTTATTGAGGTCATGCCATCCTCTGTGTGTGTGTGTGTGGCAGAGAGAGAGAGAGAGAGATTGTGGGATTTCTGTCGATTTAAATTTGATTGCTGGGATTATTTTGTCGAGTGTAATTTTGTCCAATAAAAACAAACAAATAAACAAACAAACAAATAAACAAAGAAGCATTTAGTGAAATGCTTTCTAAATGAGAAGTGGCCCACCTGTGCATCTTAACAGGTACAGGTCTCATTAGTCGTCTTCGTTGCACCCAGCGGCACATAGAAAACGATTGACGTTTCGGTAAACAGCACTGTAGGTGACGTTAAGCAGAGCGTGGTGGTGACGGAGCTGACACCTGATGGTTCACCTCCGCTACGTTAATTAGTTGTTATTAGTTATTACCTGAGACAAAATCCAATTTAAAGTCCTATTTTTCTGTCTGTCTGTCTGTCCCCTCCAACTATATTTTTCCTTATCTTATTCCTCTCTCCCTATCCCCTTTTCCGTCTGTCTGTCATTGTCTCTTTCTATCTCCTTCACTTTTTCCTCTTAAGTCAATTCCCCCCTCTCCCTCCCTCCCTCCCTCCCTCCCTCACCCTTTCGCCCAGTAACACTTTAACATAGAGTATCTTAACCAGATTAGGTTTGGCTAGGTTAATTTACCGGAGATAAAAGCTGGGGAAAACACATCTCAGCATTGCGTAAATAATCGTTTCTTTACGCAGTTCATCACAATTTAGCGTTTCAGCGTAGAATTAATTATCTGCGTAGGACAAAATGAGTGAAACTCTTAAGTTACCAGACCCTGCAACGTGGGGGGGCCGGTGGTTCATGTTAACACACAACATTTTCGCATCACATCTCAGCAGCACCACATCTCAGCACCTCATTTCAGCAACCCATCTCAGCACCACATCCCAACACATCTCAACACCACATCTCAGCCCCAGGTGTGTGAGAGGGTTGCGACATTATTCTCGGACAGATCACCACTATGAAAGTTTACGTTGGACTTAAGGCATTACTCGTCAGATCCTCAGGGCTAGTATTAAGGAAGCTGCTTACTGTATTAGGTTAGGCTGAGGGTGAGAGAGAGGGGGGGGGGATAAGGGAGAGAGATAGAGGAAGGGTGAGGATGAGTGAGAGAGGGAAGAAGGGTGAGTGAGAAAAAGGGTGAGGCAGGGAGGTAGAAGGAGAGAAGAAAAGTGAAGTAGGGAAGGAATGAGGGGAAGAGGAAGGGCTAGGCAGAAGGAGAGAGGGATGAAGGGAAGGGAGAGAGGGAAGGTGAGGCAGGTTGGGAGGAGGGAAAAGGGAAGGGGTTAGGCTCAGGGAGAGAGGGAGGAGGGAGGGAGGGAGAGTGATACAAGGAAAAGAGGGAGAAAGGGTGAGAGAGGGAGGGGGGGAAGAGGTAGTAAGGGAGGGAGAGGAAGAAGGAAGGAATGAGGGAAAGACAGACAGACACATAATTACCCTATACCCATTAGGTACAGTAATTACACTTCATTATAGAATGGGGGCAATTACAGCGTACAAATGAAGAAAAAAAACTAAACGATATTAATTACAACCATTTGTTCTGAGAAACCATAGACTCGTATTCTAAACCCTTTGAGTACGATGACAAGAGTACGATGATTTAACCCTTGAGTACGATAACTAAACCCTTTGAGTACGATAACTAAACCCTTTGAGTATTATAATTTGAAGGGGGTTATATCGTCGTACTCAAGGGATTAAATCATCGTACTCTAGGTGTTATCATCGTACTCAAGGGGTATAAATCATCGTACTCGAGGTGATATCATCGTAAGGTAAATTTTCTTCGTAACTGGAGATAAATGAACGTATCTCACTGCCTCACTTAAGATAAAATAACTGTGGAAGTCTTAAAATGGCGTCTGAATTACACTGAGACTCTAGCTCTCCTGTTATGCGAGGAGATGGTGCAATAGGAGCAAACAATCAAGGTCCTGTTAACAGCATCAAATTGTCGTTAACAGAACCGAGTCAGTGATACCCAAATCGATCTTTCATCAACAGAATCGGGCCACCATTAATAGAATCGGGCGACCGTTAACAGAACCGGGCGACCGTTAAACAGAATCGGGCGACCGTTAAACAGAATCGGACCACCGTTAACAGAGTCAAGTCACCGTTAACAGAATTGAACAGCCATTAGCGCAGGAGAACAAGAAGCAATGTAATTAGCACTAGATAAACGCAGGGAGCGACGGTGTGTGTGTGTGTGTGTGTTGGGTAATAGAGACTGGTACGGTACACAGACGCTCCTTCCCACTCCAATACTCCTCACAGAGCTCCTCTTTAGTCCAGCAAATTTAAATAATATTGTTAATGTACCCCAATCGGTGCTCTATAATAAATTAATACATATATAATAATGAATATAGCTCCCTCTATTATGTTCTGGCTGTATTAGATAACATTAAAGATATGAGGGAAAAATTGTCTAAGTATTGTTTGCCATATTGCCAAATGTTTGTTGATGTGGCAACACTGTGCTGCCACCAACTCGTGATTAAGGTGTTGGCTCTTGAAAGCACACAGGAACAAATCCCCTTTTCTCTCAAGTAAACAAACTTCCTCGCTAAAAAAAAAAGGAAAAAAAAAAGTATCCCCAAGAGCTTTCCCTGATGCACAGCAAAGGCCTTGTCTGGGCTAAAATATTCTTTGGTTTTTCTCCTAAACTTGTGTTACTTGGTTTTTTCTTGACGATTTTTTTGTTTATTAATAATCTTCCCACGCATCTCGCTTCTGGCGCATCAAGAAGCACTTTTATTTCTGTGAATCTTCCAGGACAAGTTAGTTCTTGAAGCATGGACTCACGATATGTTCCAGCAATTATTTCTCTAGGAGTAACTATAACATACAAGCATCGCGAAGCGCACTTTTTTCAGTTTGATGTTGAAGAATAAAACTTCAGGGTCGATGTTCCTTGGTTTTTTTTTTTTTTTTTTTATCTTGAGGTGAGGTGGTCGAGGAGGTGGTGTCCGCAGGAGGTAGTTAGGACAATCACAGTGAAGGAGGCGCTGCTGGGGTCAAGGAGTTGTCAGTCATCAAGGAGTAGAGAGAAGAACTGCTCCTTGACCATCCTCGTCAGCCTTTGGGTCAGCCTCATACAGTTAAGGTGGTCCTCGATGGTGGACCCTCGTCAGTCTTGGTCACCCTCGACACTGGCCACACCCATCAGTCTTGGCCTTTACCAATGTTGGCCACCCTCATCAAAATCTTGGGTACCCCCCCTTCATCAATCTTGTTGGCCATTCTTATCAAAATTTTAGCCCCCATCATCAATATCTTGGCCATCTCAATCAAACTTGGCCACCTCCACCAAACTTGGCCACTTCCCTCAACCAATCTTGGCCGCCTTCATCAAAATCAGGGCCAATTTGATCAATCTTAGCCATCTCCATCAAACTTTGGCCACCTTCATCCATCTTGGCCACATCCCTCTATCAACTTTGGCCATCATCATCACAATATTGATCACACTCGTCATCTAAAGCCTGAGTGAGTTTAATATCTGTCGACTCGTCTCCTAATGACTTCACCAGGTAGTTATTTCTGGACATAAAATTCTACCTGACTTCGACTCCGTCTTTCTCCATCCTCCTTTTTCTATTGTCATCCTTTTTTCGTCTTCCTACCACCCTCCTATCACCAACCTCCCGCCAACCTCCTAACCCTTCCCTATCCTCCATCTTCCATCGCTTCCTCCATCCTCTCTTCTTCCTTCTCCTCCCTCATCCCCCAACGCTGACGGAGACACATAAGTCCTTCTCCTACACGTGCTAGGAGACACAACTCATCGGGGAGTATTTTCATAGGGAGAAATCCATTCACCTTGAGTTTTGTTGGCAAGAGTCTAATTAGTTTCACTCGTGTTGGCTTGGCAGTATCGGGCGGGAGGAAGGAGTTGTAGGAAATTGTTGTTGTGGGGAGGAAGAAGAAGTTGTGGGGAGAAGTTATTACGAGGGAGTTGTAGTGAGTTGTAGCGAGTTATTACGAAGAGTTGTAGCGAGTTATTACGAAGAGTTGTAGTGAGTTGTTGCGAGTTATTTCGAAGAGTTGTAGTGAGTTGTAGCGAGTTATTACGAAGAGTTGTAGTGAGTTGTAGCGAGTTATTACGAAGAGTTGTAGTGAGTTGTAGCGAGTTATTACGAAGAGTTGTAATGAGTTGTAGCGAGTTATTACGAAGAGTTGTAGTGAGTTGTAGCGAGTTATTGCGAAGAGTTGTAGTGAGTTGTAGCGAGTTATTACGAAGAGTTGTAGTGAGTTGTAGCGAGTTATTACGAAGAGTTGTAGTGAGTTGTAGCGAGTTATTACGAAGAGTTGTAGTGAGTTGTAGCGAGTTATTACGAAGAGTTGTAGTGAGTTGTAGCGAGTTATTACGGAGAGTTGTAGTGAGTTGTAGCGAGTTATTACGGAGAGTTGTAGTGAGTTGTACCACCACCAAGTATTGTATGATTATGTTCTTTTATTTACTTCTTTTTTTTTCACCCGGACGATTATTTGTTGCTGATGGAGGTTCAATTAGCGAGACTTTTCGATGCTGTTGTTTTGTTGTTGTTGTTGTTTGAGGTAAGTCGCTGGTAACAAGGGTCTAGAGGTTGAAAGACTTTACTTCACTCTACAGGAAATATGTTGCTTTTGTAAACGAATTTAACTTGAATTTATTTTTCATGTGTATATAACTTAGACTAACTAACCTAACTTAACCTAACTAGACTATCTTAAACTAATCAAACTTAACTCGTCTAACTTAACCTCACTAATCTAATAACCTAACTAAACTTAACCTAACAAATTTAACCAAACCTAACCTAACCTTATCCAAAAGACATGATTAGCAACACTTACCACTGATTCGGGTAAAGATTAGATCAACGTCTTAAAGATTGGAAGGAAGATTCGCGGACGTTTCTTACCGCTAAAAGTTTCTCCTCGTAAACACTTGGTTGTTAGCGGCTGTTGAGATATTTGGTCTTCTTGGTCTTTAACTGTCGGTCTGTCTGTCTGTCTGTGTCGCTTTTATATTCTCTCTCTCTCTCTCTCTCTCTCTCTCTCTCTCTCTCTCTCTCTCTCTCTCTCTCTCTCTCTGGGATACACTCGGGTCTATTTTCAACTCAACGCTCGTGTAATCAATTTAACTCTAATATTGTAATTGTAAACGTCAGGGGTTGAAGGGGATAGACTCCTCTTTCTTACTGAGAGAGAGAGAGAGAGAGAGAGAGAGAGAGAGAGAGAGAGAGAGAGAGAGAGAGAGAGAGAGAGAGAGGGGTGTCATGTACATACTGACTCGTATATAATCTGATGGTAAACACTATTGACATAAGACGTCTTGCAGAGTGTATTCCTGTGTGGTGGATTATAATACGTCATTCATTACTTATGCATTACGAGCAAATACTTACACAACAACTTAGACTACAGCACTATAACATCACAGCACACAAACATTACAACACAAACAACACAACAACACAACCTTCACAACACTACAACCTTCACAACACTACAACACTGAATTATAACATTATACATTCAGTAACTCTCTAATACAATATAATTTGACTTTAATAACTACATGCTAATACCTATTTGCCAGTGATCGAAGCCCTGAATATTAATTTTGTCACCTATGAGAGTTAAGTGAACGCGTATAGTTCAGGTAAGTAGACTCGTTTGGGGGAGGGGAGGGGGCAATTTTCACGCCATTACTCTATAAGTTATTTCGGCCGTCCAGCTTAATGTCAACTACTTATACGAGTTGTTACATTACGTAGTTACTCGTGTGAAGTTAAGTTTAATGTATGAATGTTTAGGAATATTAGGCCCCCCACGTAGTTTCTCGTTGGAAGTAAAATTTACCGGAGGAATCTTTCAGAATTGTAGGTCCCACTTACTTTCTTACTTACTTACTTACTTACTTACTTGGCTGGGGTTAGATTCGACATACGAGGATTTCAGAATTGCATTTCCTTCCAGCATCGTAATCAGAGTATTCAGGTCTGTAAACACACGAGCTTGGTGACGAGAACATTAAACCTATCGTGTTAAAAAAAAAAATATATATATTACCTAATTATACAATATTTACACTTTACAGGAATTATTTATCCATCTCATTGTTGACTTATCCCATCCTTATTATTGATGAATATAAAAACAATTAGTAGTTTACCTGTAAAAATAATAAACAAATCACTTACGGAAATTGGAATATCAGGGAGGAAGACAGAGGAGGATGGTGGATTAATTATATATAAAATCAATACGTAGATAAATAAATAATTAAAATATGAATATAAATGATCGTTCGGAGATTATAATTTTTGACAACCAAGTAGATGAATATTTAATACATAATACACAGTATGTATACAAAAAGTGGAGGCTGTATGAGATATTAACTGTATAAATATGAGATGATTATTATAGCTACAGTGTAAACTACATGCGATGATACAATGTTTATAATGATACTGATATATTAACTGGAATCAGAAGTGACACAGTTGATGGACAGCCGAGGAGTCAAAATATCCACCAACTTCTCCCTAACTACGGCATGGTGGGGAAACTTGTAGACGGGAGACCTCAGGGATACGCTTTTAATTTCCCTAGGGACGCATCTCTTGAGGGAAAAAAAAGATGGAAAAGTTAGCGAGGTCGGGATATGTATAAGAGTGGTCTGTTTATGCGAGGAATTGTATGATCAGCATTAATTTAATACACTTTTTAGTTTACTGTGAGGTTGTGTGGTCAGCAGGTTTAGGATTTTCTGGTATTTGTGATGTGTGGAGAGAGAGAGAGAGAGAGAGAGAGAGAGAGAGAGAGAGAATTTATATAGCCAATTTATATAACCAACAAATTTATAAAGACAATTTACATAACCCACGTCAATTTATACAATTATCAAAACACTATAACTTGTTTTTTATATATATATATATATATATATATATATATATATATATATATATATATATATATATATATATATATATATATATCTATATATATATATTAAAATAACACGGAGAACGAATTTTTATAAGATGTATAAATTATAACTGCTAAAATATTCCTATTATCAATTTTTATTTGTTTTTGTAAGGATTAAAAGATATGATGAAGCATTATATTTAACATACTTTTGTAAGAATTTAATAGATAATTATAATAAAATACTCGTACAATGATCAACATGTTTTCAGAAGAGACACACAAGGCCTCATATAGCTTCAGGTGTGTTAACAATGAATGCCTGGAGTGTAAACACGTTGATGGGTTGACCTACTGTAAACACGGAGGTTAAATTTACGTTCAAGTGACAACTACACGAGTGAGATATATTGTGTTAAGTGAAAGTGTAGGAAAGTGTTTTCTCTCTCTCTCTCTCTTTCTAACACTGTCTCTCTCTCTATCTCTTACCCTTTAACTCACTCACTAACACGCAAAAACTCTCTCTCTCTCTCTCTCTCTCTCTCTCTCTCTCTCTCTCTCTGATCCATCGCTGTTGACAATATGTATGACACTCGATATTAATCTGCCGGGCGGGTTTATGCTTTTCAGACCGGTGGAACAATTGCAAAATAAACCCCTGGCTTATGCAAAACCGTGTCAATTAAAATTCATACTTGCACGGCATTATTAGAGCATTACTGTACATTAATAGTTAAGCACAGTATTAAAGCCTAAATTATAGAGGAGAGTACAGGGGGAGTCTATTTTATGTGACCCGTATCTTGTGTTTGTTATGGCTGTTGTGGTCACTAGAGAAAATGTACGGGAGAGGGAATAGAAAATGGAAGGTAGGGAAATAGAAGGTATGGAATAGTTAATGGAAGGTAGGGAAATAGAAGGTGGGGAATAGTTAATGGAAGGTAGGGAAATAGAAGGTAGGGAATAGTTAATGGAAGGTAGGGAAATAGAAAATGGAAGGGCGGCTTTATTAGAAAATTTTGAATTATTTCGGATTCTTTGTATGAGTGATATTAATGAAACTATGTAATAACTTGACACAACTGTCGTGTACAGGACGTGTATATTTACCCCAGACCGGCCCAGAGAGAGAGCCAGCCTTCTCACTGGGGTAAGTACACACGTCCTGTCCAAAAGTAAATGTAAAATGTATGTAACTGGTAACAGTTAGACGTGTAAAACTGTAAATAACTGTACAGTATATATGAGATTTTTTGTTTCTTGAGTGTAGATCCAAAGTTGTGGCTCCTCCACTATATTTACAATGATAAATGTGGCCCAGAGCCTCCAGAGGGTTGGGGACCACTGGATTAGGGAGGCTGTATTAGTGGCAATAATGATAAGAAAAATAAGAATGATTATGCTAATTGTAATAATAGTACAAATAATAATATTAATATTTAATAATATTTCTTATTTCAGTCCTGAGTGTTATTAATTGAATTTACTAAAATATAGGAACATTGTAGCAATTCTCTCTATCTCTTTCAACAAAAACCTACACACACATATACTGAGTGTAATTCATCAACATGAACTCTTACGTTAATACACACACACACACACACACACACACACACACACACACACGCGGATGCAACATTTATACACACAAGTTATGGAATATTTATATTTACACGAACACACACAAATCCAAAGTTCCTGTTTACACTACAATATATATATAATTACATTGCTATACATTTACTGTTCTATTTACTTACAGCTTTGATATTTACAGCTCTATATATTTACAGTTTTATAATTTACAGGACCCTATATTTACACTTCTCTATATTTACATTACTATATATTTACACCCTTGGTATTTACAGTTCTCTATATTTACAGTTTTATAATTTACACTCGTCTTATTAAAAATTTTCTCTTTTTTTATATGCGATTTCGACACTGACTTTTTCACTTATTAACTGACGGGGGATAGTAATGTAATCAGCTGGTATCGGTGAGCAACATGTTTCCCTCCTCTAATGTTGGTAACAGAACCTTGAAGATGTTGAGTACAGGTATTTTAGATTTTCGACATTAATTAAAATCTTAGCAAAGGTGTGTTTTTTTTTTTTTTTTTTTTTTTTTTTTTTTTTTTTTTTTTTGCCTGGTAATTAAGATTTTTTGGGTCCTTGTACCTGGTCTTACTAATTACTTCCGAAATAACTTAATCTTTTTTTCGTAATTACCCAATTTCCTGAAGCTTTTACTACCGGTTAATGACCTTAGTTTATAGTTTGAAGATAAAATTATTTTTTTTAAGGGGTAAACTATATTCCTTGAACAAATGGTTTTTCGACCCTAAAACTCAGGGGTTGTTCAGTAGATGTGAGATTTATTTTTTCATTCAGAGTATTTATATATTTATCGAGTTTGATCGAGACCTCATAAATGTATTTCATAACATGGCGATTCAGAGTCAGGGGCCAACATACATACATACATACATACATACATACATACATACATACATACGAAAGCGCTTGGGAACTTCGTGTTTTCTTCTTTCCTTGTGGTTATCAGCATATACATACATACATACATACATACATACATACATATATGCATACATACATACATACTTGACCGTCTACCACCATGACAAGAGTAGGTCTCTTTCTGGAGCTTGTAGGGATTGACGAGTAATCCATGAGTGACTGACATAAAAGTGAATGTCAACTTTGAACAAAAAAATCCCAAACAAACAAGGTAGAACAGTAGAGAGCGTTGAGAGGTACAGACCAAAGCTGGAGCCAACATGTATGGAATTGATACTCTGGTCAAAAGATAACCATTTGGTAACAGCTGAGAATTCACCTTTCACTAAACATCACGTGACAGTTGAGAGCTCCGCCACACTCTTGTCTACTGTGAAAAAAAGGACAATAGATCTCTGGACGGCGACATAGCTGGCTCTCTCCGCTCCCTCTGGTCACCATTATGTCTCCACCTGCCGAGTTTGGGTAACAGAGGTACTATAAACTGTCATCGCCATCAGCCATCTTAGAGCGGATCCTTTCTACAGGCAGCTTACTCGACACCACAGCTACATCAGGCCTACAAGACTCCGCTGTAGTTACTGTTTCTTCACTCAAGTTATCGTTCTCTTTAACTATTGACAGATTTTGTTAATTAACCCGTTCTTCAGTGTCGCCATATTTAGTTTTTGTTATTTGTGTTTATTGTGTATTTTCGCCCTTTTGGCTGCTATTTCCTCACGATAAACCGTTCATTATTATTATTATTATTATTATTATTATTATTATTTTTTATTATTATTATTATTATTATTGTTGTTGTTGTTGTTGTTGTTGTTGTTGTTGTTGTTGTTACATATACAAACACATTAACACAATCTTAGCCCAAAATCACAAACCCAATATGGCTTCACCTGACGAAGCACCTATCCAATATTCAAAAAAAAAAAAAAAACACAAAACAAAGACAAAAAGTCACAACACACATAATCACATCCACAAAAATCCCCACAAATAAAACTATTATCACCTTTTCAGTCCTACAGTTAACGTTGAAATCACCACCCCCTTACTTCCCCCTCCCTCCCCCCTTAAAAAAATCACCAAGTCAATTTGAGAGTTTTCAATCACAGCTCGAGAGGTTTTTTTGAATATTGACTTGAAAATTTAAAAAAAAGAGAGTTTTTCTTTAATAGAGGTTAACAAAGGAGGATATTCTCGCTCTTGCCTCGACAGGGAAATAATCTCAGGCTCTATTTTATCCCCTGCATTAAAATGGTGTTAAGATCTTTTTCCCTGCCAAGATTGAGGAAGGAAATGCTAGATATATTTTCTTTTTCTTGAGTGTGTGTGTATTATTCCTGAGTCTATTTTCTTTAAGGGGGAGAGAATAATACAGCGCATATTTTCTTTCGGTGGGAATGAGCGAACCTGATTCCATTTTCTTTCAGTGAGAGAGAGAGAAAGAGAGAGAGTAATCTTAACTCTATTTTCTTTCCTGAGTGAGTGAATAAGCTATACGTATAGACTGTATATTCCAAGGCGGGAAAATATGTCTCTTGAAATTTAATAATCACTATCCCATTAATTTTCCCCAGGGTGGTTGAATTATGCTAATCCCATAACCTGCACTAGGGAGGGATCCATACCTCGTTCATTTTGTGATGGGGTTTATCCAGTCTCCCATTTTCTAGAGCGCGCGAGTAATTCGTTTTCCATCGTCTCGTTTTCTTTGTTATGCGAGTAATCCAAGACACTTTTTTTGGTTCTATAGTAAGAATCATCAATACCGTCTACTGTTTTATAAGAGTAATTCCCCGTTTTGTTTTCGTTATAGGGGTAATGAATATTTTATTACAGAAGTACACATAAAGTTTTCGTACATGTGTGTGTGTGTGTGTGTGTGTGTGTGTGTGTGTGAATCTCATATGTATACACGTCAGCTATATGTAACTTAATGTGTACTTCTGTGTGTGCCTAAACAAATTGTCGATTCATATCCGTTTGTCATGTGCACATCCATGTGTACCCTAAGTGTATGTAAGTAAACCTACATGTACCTTAATTGTGTATGTATATTATGTTAGTATATGATGTGTTTGTATTTCATTTCGGGCGAACAAATGAGAAAAAAGAAAGAACATTTTTCTGTGGTTAGAATTAGGCAAAATCTTCAAGTAACTGGAGAGGTTTAACTCGAGAGTGTGAGAGACGCCCGGCCAACTTTTGCGGCACAAGGAGAAAGAAGCACCAACTTAAATACTGGATAACTTGGATTTTGTGAAAGTGTGTGGGAGGAAGAAGGAGGGTTGTGTGTGGGTGGTGGAAGGGGGTGTGTGTAGGTGGTGGAAGGGGGTGTGTGTGGGTGGTTGAGAAGGATGTGGGATGTGGTGGGAACTTGTGTGTGTGTGTGTGTGTGTGTGTTTGCATTTATATGTTCGTATGTGTGTACGAATTATGCATGAATAACCTACCTGTGTGCTTGAATGTATACACACACACACACACATGTGCGTGTCTATATTATGCATGTACGTGTGCAGGTATTTATGTGTTTACAGTGGACGTGGCGTGGAGAGCGAGCCACAATTACGCTTAACGAGAGGTAATGTATGGACTCAGGCCTTCACTCAATTATCGAAAAACCATTTCTGTTTGACCCCCTTCCTCCCCCCCCCTCCCTCGATCCTTCCCTCGCTCCCTCCCTCCCTCCCTCCCTTCCTCTCTCGCTCCCTCCCTTCTTCCCTCCCTTCCTCCCTCCCTTCCTCCCTCGCTCCTTCCCTCCTTCCCTCCCTTCCTCCCTCCTTCGCTCCTTCCCTCCCTCCCTCCTTCCTTTTTCCTCCCTCTCTCCCTCCCTCGCTCCCTCCCTCCCTTCCTCCCTCCCTCGCTCCTTCCCTCCCTCCCTCCCTCCCTCCTTCCTTTTTCCTCCCTCCCTCCTCCTCTCCCTTCTTCCCTTCTTTCTTTTCTACTTTCTCCACTTTATTCCTTCTTTACCCCTTCCCTCCCTCTCCCTCTCTCTCTCCCCTCCCTCCTTTCCTGTCCCTACCAACAAACCTTACCACTTCTGTGATTAGAATTGTTGACTGTTGACCATCTGTTATTAACGACCCTCACATTGAACTGTTTCTGTTATTGAGGTAAAACAGAAAAAAAACAGAGGATGTTGACAATAGAATTATGTAATAAATTTGTTCGTTCAATTTTCTCTTTTGTGCTTATTGTTTCTGATATTGTGGAACATCTGCTATTAACTCCTCTCTCCCCACATACAGTACATACATACATACATACATACATACATACATACATACATATATATACACACACACACACACACACACACACACACACAGGGGAGGTCAGTGGTCCATGGCAGAATAGGAGATACTCTGCAATTTCCAAACTGCTGGTCGAGCATTTAATTAAGCATTAATGTCCGTAAGTTTTCCAAAAATCAGGCTCTCGTGCACCAGACCAGTAACAACATGGCAGCAGCTGAAATTGCATGAAATAATTAATGGTGTTTTTTTATGGATTCTCTTGTGTGTGTGTGTGTGTGTGTGTGTGTGTGTGTGTGTGTGTGAGAGAGAGTGATGGACATGAGGTTTAATGGTCAGCATGATCGTCTCGCTGGACCCGGGCTTGATTCAACTTCGATCCCCGGGCAGGGTGAAGCTATGGGCAAGTTTCTTTACGCCACTTGCCTCTGTCTACCGAAGAGTAATCGGAAACCTGGATGTTAATCGATTTGCGGATCGTGTTCCGGGGTAATAGTTAGCCAGTGCAGTTGGCGAGTTGTCCAGTCTTCTCGGACTGTTTCTTGACACTGGGTCATGCAGCTCGTTAACTTAGGGTGTGGTTGTTGTGTTGGCGACAGTTTCTACAACTTAAACAAATTCACGCCTAGGTGGCCCTTGGGCCGGCCATCCTCATTACACGAAGGGCAACCCTTATTATTATTTTGGACGGGTACGACAGACGAAACATCGCTTACCTTTCGCCAATGTAAACACATTTTTTGTTTTTTACACCAATATGGCACGTTTGTGTCAGCTTCGCCAGAAAATAGTTACAAATCCAACCCAACCCAACCCAACCCAACCTCACCTTCTACCAAGAGTACCATTCATTTAGTTCTCGTGGCTCGGGGCCTCAACACAACACTATCAATAATGGCTTATAACGAAGTAGATCCATTCCTGTCTTAATTGTGTAATTTGCTTATATATTGGTCTTTGTGTCATCACCACCCCAGGTCGTCCCAACAAAGGCTGTGTGTGTCGTGAGTGGTGATGGTCAGGGAGAGGACATTTGTGTGACCAGAGTGTTGAGCCAATCTGGTATATTCGCCAACCCAGCCTACCAGCACCCCCCCCCCCCTCCCCGGACCAGCCACCCAGAGCCAATATAACCTGCCAGTGTGTGTGTGTGTGTGTTAGCCTGTGTGTGTGTGTGTGTGTGTGTGTGTGTAGCCTGTGTGTGTGTGTGTGTGTGTGTTAGCCTGTGTGTGTGTTAGCCTGTGTGTGTTAGCCTGTGTGTGTGTGTTAGCCTGTGTGTGTGTGTGTGTGTGTGTTAGCCTGTGTGTGTGTTAGCCTGTGTGTGTGTGTGTGTGTGTGTGTGTTAGCCTGTGTGTGTGTTAGCCTGTGTGTGTTAGCCTGTGTGTGTGTTTATGTGTATACAGTATCCACAGTGAACAACAAACGAAAAACCAAATCCCTCCTTAAACCATTACTCCATTCGTCCTTAAGATAAACCCAAACACACACACACACACACACACACAACAAAAAAGGTTACGTCGATAAACTAAGTCAAAGCTTTCTTGGGATAAAGCTCTCAAGATGGCCGCCGGTAAAAGCTTTAACCTTTCCAGCAGTCCTTCCTTACTTTAGCAAAGAGCATTACGGATCTGCCTCTGTCTCTCTGAAACCCACCGACCTTCCCCTCCACGTCCTGTCGACCTCCAGGGTACATACAGTATTACGGTGTCTACTGTCTCTGCCGGCAACACTGACCTCTCTAGCGGCTGTACCCAGTTCCTGAAAGCAGTATTCTAAAACATATTCCTCTAAAAGTTATTCTATTGTAAAAATTATCCAAAGAGGAAATTTACTTAAAAAAGATATTATATTCTTAAAGTTATTATCCAATATCGTCCATTTTAAAAAATTATTATTATTATTATTATTATTATTATTATCAATGTTATTCAGTTTTAAGAGCCATTTCATTTAACGCAACCAACTCACTCGGACGTTTAGATATTATTAAAGGTGTTGTTACGTGTTTTAAAAACCTACAACGACCAAAGCTTTTAAGCAGCGTTCACTAAGTCTCAGTTTCAACACCATAATACCTGATTTAACATTATTGTCCGCAGTGATCAGATAACATTGTACCTGAGAGGAAGGAAGTTATTAACATATTTAGTGAAGGGATTGTAATGCTTTTCTGTAGTGTAAAGTTTGTAAGTAATTAAAGTGTTTTTTTAGTACAGTTTTGTCTCATGATTGTCACTAGTATTGGGAGAGTTTGTTTTTCTTATGAGTTTTAGTAAGTTTATGAATATATGTTTGTTTGATAGTGTGGTTGGTTGTCATTGTGACGGTGATGTTCCATTATCTAGTTCAATATCATCATCTCACCATCACCTCACTATCAACATCACTATCATCATCACCATCATCAACTCACCATTATCACCTCACCATTACCCACCTTGTCCGACTTTATTCTCACCATCAACATTGTCAGAGAATGATGTTGTGAGGAGGACCTACCCTGGGCTCTCCTGCTGCCACTTCATCACGACAGTATACGGTGGAGGGGCTTCAGGAGGTCTTGGTCAATACGTGGGTAACCCTCTCTCTCTCTCTCTCTCTCTCTCTCTCTCTCTCTCTCTCTCTCTCTCTCTCTCTCTCTCTCTCTCTCTCTCATATCAAATAATCCTTTAAATTTTATGTTTACTTTCTCTCCTCAAGAATTCATCTATGGTACATTCTTTCTCTCTCATCTTCTCTTATCTCTCTCTGCCTTCAAAAATCTTTCTCCCCTTCACCCTTCCCTTTTCCGTCTCTCCCCCCAAAAAATTTCCCTTTCATTCTCTAAAAAAAAATAAAAAAGGAAAAAATCACTTCCATCTTTCTTTCCCTCTCTCTCACTGCCTTCTTCTTTTTCCTAAGTCTTCTCTCACATATACGTGCCAAGCGTCCCAATACCGCTGCAATGTGCAAGATGCAGAAAATTAGACGCCTTTGTCATGTGACTGGCATCTTCCTCACCACCACCAGGGAGGGAATTTATGTTCAACTAACTCGTGTGTTTTTGTTGTGTACCAATTATTCTTCCTGTTTGATATGAAGGACAAGATGAAGTAGAGAATAATGATGATACGTATTAATGGTTGCCGGCCCAAGGGCCACCTAGGCGTGAATTTGTTTAGGGTGTAAAAGCTGTCGCCAACACAACAACCACACCCTGAGTTAACGAGTTGCATGACCCAGTGTCAAGGAAAAGTCCGAGAAGACCGGACAACTTGCCAACAGCACTGGCTAACCATTACCCCGGAATACGATCCGCAAATTGATTAACATCCAGGTCCCCAATTACTACTGGGTAGACAGAAGCAAATGTCGTA
>CAUDMG010004058.1:800000-892500 GCA_958450375.1 Homarus gammarus | reverse complement strand
AGAAATTGGTTGCAGATTTGGGTAAAAGTCTGGAAAGAAGGGAAACGAGAGGTGAACGAGGAGTAGGACACATTTACAGAGAGAGAGAGAGAGAGAGAGAGAGAGAGAGAGACTGTTCTAGAGTTTTGAAGTACGGAGATTAATGAACCACCGAATGACAAACACTGCCAAAAGATACACGTACACTTCCCTCCACATGGCAACGGCGTTGCATTGCCACATCTCGTACCCGAGCCCTCACACATTCCCAGGCTGTGGTACGTTCATATGGAGGCAACTGTAGAGTCCACACCACTTAAAAGCTACATATTGGCGGCCTCGAGATTTCTAACCAGCAACTTCCCTGGGTTCATCCCTCCCCCGCCTACAGAAACATACAAACCAGGCAATATATTGATGGTCAGCCACGGTGTAAACTTTACACCTTTTTATATTTACCTTTATTGCGCGAGGATTGAGTTAAACAATGATAACAATAGTGAAATGAGTTGTACTGTAACTATAATCAATAAATAATTTGAAGGGTGTTGGTGGCACAGTGGTAATACATGTATCTCTCACCTCTAAGCCATTGGTTCGAGTCTTACTTGGACTAGACGCACATAAGAAGGATGTTATCCAGTGTGACACTACCAAACGTCAAAGGTGTCCACCAAGTACAGTACTGTGAAGTTTCATTCTGTACTAACACTGGACAATAAAGTTCTTAACAAAATTAACAAAGAACAGACAAACTCCCACGGCTATTAAGCTGATAAGTGATATTATGATATATATAAAAATAGGTAATTAAATGATTACCGGTGACAAATAAAGTCAATCAACGTGAAATGTTGGAGTTACCGTTAAAAAATAACCATTTTCTCAAGCACTCCAACGACCATTCTCTATGATTTCTGATTTGTCCAATAGATGGCATCACAATCGGCCTAAAGAATTATAAGGAAGTTTATGTTCTTTGTAAAATTCCTCGATGTCAACAGAGGTCTCTAGCAAGGCACCGCATGAGTCCACTGTGTCACTACCTTAGTACCAGTAAGGACGTACACGAAGGCTTATAGACAACCAAATACAGTAGCTGGTGAAGAGACTGAAATTGACGAGGTCTGCAAAGTATGTACAGGGTTCGTCAGAGTAGAAAAGCGTTTGAAAGTGTCACAAAGTGGTCTTCAGTTTCAAAAGTGTTTTTAAGTATCCTTAAGTTTTCATAAGTATGGTGAAGTGAGTTACGTAAGTGTTAGTGTTTGTGTGTCAGTGTTGTAAAGTGCCGTAAAAGGCGTATAATTTCATAGTGTCATAAAGTGGCATAAAGTCTCGAATAAATGTAAGGTGCACAAGCAACATACAATAGTGTCACACGGTTTCGGAAAGTGTCGTAAGGTGCTGTGAAGTATAATTACTGTCGTGAAGTGTTGTAAAGTATCTTGAACTATCGCAAGATGTAAAGTGTGTCATGGAGTACAGCAAGGCGTTAAGTACCATGAGGTGTCAGAAAAAGTGTCAAGACGGGGCCAGGAGGTGACCCTGTAACGCGCCAAGGTTTCGGCTACCATCAGCACAAGGTAACTACTAATAATACTGTCAGAGATATGATGGTGTGTAGGGTTGCTCCATGTACTGGTAGGTCAATAACAGGAGCAACGTTTACAGTAGGTTTATAACTATTTTAATTAACAATACAAATTTCGGTCAATTTAGGATAGTGGCCAGGTTTCGGTTAGGCTATGTTAGATGAGGTTAGGTTAGGGCAGTTAGCACCAGAAACGAAGGTCAGAATCGTTCGAATCACAACAAGAACCATAGGAAAAACGTTCTTTTTTTTGGAGAAATCGAAACCATCATAAATTGACCAAATTTTTTATGAAACAATAACAATAACGCATGTACACTGTACTGTACAGTCTCGTTCAAGATTCTTCGAACACTGCTGGAGACACCTGGCAACTCAAGGTCGTTTGTTTAGTATAATATGTAGTAAACAAGAGTCCTTCACAATTCTATTCTCTTCACCGAATCCATCCACGCACGTCACTACTCCCGATTGTCTTGTCCGTTCCGTCACCGCTCTGCCCACCAATCGACACAGTCCCTTTCGTCACCACCCAGCTACTCTCACTCTCAATCGCCGCTCCGCCAACTGTTACTCTCGATCGTCGTAAGCTGTACTGTTTCTCACTCAACCGTCAGGGTATATGCTAAATTAAAATCAAGGGAGGTGTTGTACTTGCGCCAAGCGATGTGTGTAAGAATTTTGCATTTTGGGATGTGGAGGCATTTCGACAAGAGAGCGTGCCGCACCCCTGTCGACGACGGCGGCCATTTTGTTGCTGCCATTGTGGAAAACCTAATTTCTACCCTAACTCTACTATGCATGATGGCATGGCAATAATGGCCTCTGTACTCCTATTTAGGCCCCCAATGTTTACTATGGTGTTATAGGAGATTCTATTTTATCCATTTTTATCACTCTCCCACTAATTTCAACCAATGTGTAGGGGAGGCAGTAATTATATTAATTTTTTCTCCTTTCTCTTTGCCTTCTTCTCTTCTTTATTTCTTAATTGGTTCTCTCTTCAAAGTTTCTTTCTTTCAATTTCTTTCTTTATTAATTTCTTATGTTAACTATTTCTTAGTTACCTTTCTTGTCACAGATACTCCCTAGCCTCTTATCTGTGGTAGCATGGCTCGAGAGTTAGGACCCGGAGGTTTACTGTAATTACTGGGGAGAAACAAAGTTAAAATACTGCAGGGATAATGATACCCCCAACATACAATAAAGATAGGTACGCCTTCCAACATCCACCATTACTTGGTTTACTTTATAGTGAGACACAACATTATAATCGTACAAATAACACACTTGAGCACCACCAATACAGGTTACCGACGAATTTATCTCTTACTAACAGGACTCCTAGTAATATCACCACACTAATACTTCAATAGCCTCAGGACTAAATAGCCTCCTTGTGCTACTTTGTTACCTTCTCCAGGAAGTGAAGTGGCGACCCTCATACACTTGTTCACTACAGACATCCATACAACTGAGAAAATTACATACATGGATACTTGGATGAATAATATACCCATTAAGTAACTCTACTTATCATGAGATACAGTAAGTGGACCACAAACACATTCTGGCCACCTCTGAGCGGTTGGCTGTACGTAAGATCTCAGCTCACCACACCACCGTGTTACACGACGCTATCAAATCTTAACAGCCTTCATCCATCTCCATACTGATGCTGGACGTCGTCCTAGCATACAACGACCACCCGTGGTTTATTCAGGCACCTGTTACACAGAGGAGTCAGGCTTGAGGATCAGGTCAGAGTGAGTTGACATGAATGTCATAAAATACGTTTAGTATTTACCATAAGTATAGGAACATCGTACGGTGAATTTGAAGGTTCAATAACTCTCATCTCGAGTGTCTTTCGGATTTCTTCTACATTCTTGCTTTTTGCTTAAGGGATTGAGGATGGTCTCACTCTGATAGGGGTTGTCCTTGTGGTTTCTATCTTGTGTTCCCCAAGGTTAGTGTATCCTGGTAAACTGGAAAATATTTCCTTATTGTCTGATACCACAGCACGCACCTGGGCTCACCACTTTTTGATGTCCTCCAATTTTCCTGCTCCAGTAAGGTCATCAGCATATGCCTACTACTACTACTTAAAATTAAATATCTTAATACAAAAGTAGCTACCCTAGCTGTTTTGAGTTAGTTGAGCTGCATATCTACTACTACTACAACCGCCCTTCCTTCCAGTGGACGGTGAGAATTTCCATCACAGGACTTCAGACACATCCAACGAAGCCCGTGTGGACAT
The DNA here is from genome assembly GCA_958450375.1 of Homarus gammarus. Classification (NCBI taxonomy): domain Eukaryota; kingdom Metazoa; phylum Arthropoda; class Malacostraca; order Decapoda; family Nephropidae; genus Homarus; species Homarus gammarus. Next base: position 888,667 of record CAUDMG010004058.1, on the reverse strand, counting down.
CAGGGGACGCGGGGACAGCGAGCCCTCCTTGACATACGGATTTTCGATCCCATGGCCGCATGTCACCGTAACCTAGCTCTCGATGCTGCACACATGAGGAACGAGAATGACAAGATCAGGGCATATGGGAAGAGAAGTCTGAATGTTGATCAGGGCAGCTTCACTCTTCTGGTATTCACAACGCTTGGTGGGATGGGACTAAGTGCAAGATGTTTCTATGCCATTCTCGCGGAGGTGTTATCTGAACGGAAGCAGCAGCCCAGAAGCTACGTTACAGTCTGGTTGAGATATCGACTGTACTTCTCTCTACTTTTAGGTCTAAATTGCTTTGCCTCAGGGGAACAAGATCTTCGGCCCCAAAGCCGACAACGGTCGCAGATATTGTCTATGAGGCAATAGCCACCGAATATGCACATAGCTCTGCGACTCAACTAACTCAACACAGCTTGGGTAGCTACTTTTGTACTAGGATTTTTAATTTTATGGCAATAAAATGGCGGCGAAGGTGTGGCTATTGGGAAAGCTGGAGGCCACTTAAAAAAAATACTACTACTACCACTACCACTACTACTACCACTACCACTACTACTACTACTACTACTTTTTAATGTATCCTCCAGCCTCCCCCAATAGCCACGCCTACGCTGGCATTTTATTGCCTTAAAATCAAATATATTAACAAGAATGTAGTACCCTAGCTGTGTTGAGTTAGTTGAGCCGCAGATCTATGATGGCGGCATTCAGTGACTGTTGCCTCATAAGTTGTACTGTTCTTCACTCACCCGTCAGAGTCCATCGCTGCCCTGTTAGTCCTGCGCAATCAAATTGACCTGCCTCGACACCCTCCTCGCCTGACTATTATACCTTCGCCTGTTGGAGTTGGCACCAAACACGCGGCAAACTGCTGTTAAGCCGAACACTGGTTATTGAGCCTGACATATTGAACAAATTGTTTTAGTCATCCATTTGGCATAAACTAATGCTTCAGATTATTGGTTCTGCCTTAGTTGTTCCTGTAAGTTAAGTGTGAGTATTCATTTAGGTGTTTGTGTGGGATAGACGGCAGGTAATCTCATCTGTAATATTTCTTTTCTTTTTCCAGGTAAGTTGAAGTTAAAGCAGCTCTTCAAGGGACATTAGCACACCATATCTCAGGTACTGTACGTCTAAGTTATCATATTTATTGATTATCGTTTTATTCATCAGCTACTGTAAGTCTGGAATCCTTCGCATCCCACAACAGGTTTAAAGGAACGTTACTCTTCCCCTCCATCTTTGAGGACGTCAGTGTCCCTCCCTATCAGTGAGTCAACGTGATGCCCCCACTCGTTCACGCGGACGTCGGACCCACTCCTTATCCTTACACCATCTTTGTGGTCGCCTGTGTTCCCGTCGCTGTCTGTATAAAAGTCTCCCCCTTCCCTTCCCTCACGCCGCTGATGAGGGTATCGGAGTCCCCCCCCCCCCCCTCCACCTTTCCGTCAGAGCCTCTCCTCTTAAGTGGGTACAATTAGTGGAAATTTATCCCGTACGTATGTTTATAGGCCAATTGGATCAAAAGTTACATTTTTCTTAAATTTCATTGAATACGCATGGCGGCCATCTTTGCTTCTCATTATTGGGTACCTGCAACCAGATATTGCCTGTATATCAGATGATAGCAGCGGTAATTCGACGGGGGGGGGGGGACGTTTTTGGTATCTGGCCGCCGGTCTATATACCTTAATTAGACTCGTTTACTAATCACGATGCAACCGCTCGTACAATGCAGGACACATGTCCCTTCCCAAATGCTCACTGACACCTCCATCCATGACACGCACACATTGCCCTTCTGTCCCTCACGTTACTAACGCGTTTCCTTTTTCTTATCCTTCCCGTTTCTTCACACTGTTGTCTTTTTTTTTCTAACTCATTAGTCGTTATCTCGGTCTATCTCCTCTTCTTTTGTAAGGGTTTAACAGCATTTACGGGAACGAATGAAGGCACTTTCAGTCCATAAGTGGAATTAAGTATTAATGAGGAATAAGTTTCAGGGTAGAAATGACAGCATATATAGTTTAAAATTGTTAAGATGGAACAAAATTGAGCTATGTTCAGTCAGCAAGTTACTGTGGTGTGAAGGCCTAGCCCGGAAGAATAAGGTCCAGTCCCAACTAGGATAATCACAGGAGAATATGGTTGCTAAGTAAGGTAACCGTAAGGTTGGTATTGGTATGGCTTACCGCCATAACAACCCAACCTTAAGGTCATATTATAGAATGGAGACGTTTAATATTTATCGCGCACAAACTATTAAGGTTGTTTAAGATAACTAATTGACTAACTTACACCGGCATAGTTTTCGTAAATAACAGTAACATTGTGTCATATCCCAATATTATTCCGTCAAGGTCGTAACTAAAACAAAGGTGTGGGCAGTTTTAGAAAAATAAAATTAATTTTTAATTTATTTATCCATACTAAATGGTTCTGGGGATAGGAATTTTAAAGGCCGCCTGTCTGTGTGGCTTATAAATGGCGTAGGCTGTACACACAACCAAACACAGACAGACAGAACGAGTACAGTTCCAGCCATCACAAAGACAGGTTTAATGTCGTGTAGGTTGAATGACACTCGCCGTCCTGAACTTAACTAACCCTCCTCCCTACCCCTTCCCTCAGCAGGTAGTAGTAATATTTTCACATGTAAATTGGACGCCTCCCATTGAGAGTTTCACCCTTGTCGTGCAGCCAAACTTTTTACGCTTCACGTATATTTAATTAGTTCTTGTGCCTGTGATTCATCGCTTGTAAAACATTAAATTCCCGGCGTTGTCCTTCCTCCCAGACATGCTTTGTTGGATCATGTGCTCGGTAGGTACGGGTTATGTTGGGTATTTCCTCTATACTTTGTTCATATGTATATATATATATATATATATATATATATATATATATATATATATATATATATATATATATATATATATATATATATATATACAGTATTGTAATGTACAGGTATCATAACATCATCCCGTGTTATCGTTGAGTTCACTAACCCTTATTTTAATGGATATTTCTCTATTTTGTAACCTGCAATGTACAGTACAGTATTTTATGTGACCCATATTTATATACGTCAAAACACATCAGATTACCGAGTCTTTATTAACTCCAAATCCAAGTGGCCTGTGACTTGGGTATTCCATATTATGTAATATATTTCATTATGTCCTTCATTAATGAATAGACCAGACTAATATTATATTGGTGTTCAGTTTACTCTGTGTCATTTGTAAATCAAGATTGTGTTAGTAAACAGCTCCAGGTATTTACATGAAGCTTCACATACAGTTGGTGATGTCAAAAACTTCTTAACTAGAGAATGAGAAGAGAGATTATAGTTCAATCTAACCCATCGGTAGTTTCCATTTAATCATTCGGATCATTTTAAAGGATATCCCGACAGACACAGGATCATACTAAAGAGTAAATATTGAGTACAAGACCAAATTCCCGACAACATATAGAACACTCTGACAGGATAATACTTGAGTACTTTGTTATATAAATCGCCGGACACATTATGAATCCTTTCAGCCCATACTCCTCCAAACACCCAATAAAAATGAGAAACAGTCCAATAAAATAATTCATAAAATAAATAAGTTAAAATATAATAAAGGAAGAAAGATAACAATAAGTCCATAACCCCAAATATTCTGCAAGAGACTTCCTCGAGAAATTTTTTTGGGGGACCAAGTAGTTTATTTAAGTTTGGAAGATTTGGTCTTGGTCTATTCAGGCGAGCGAGGACAGGTGACCGATGGAGGCCCTGTTGTAGTGATGATCCGGCCCTGTGTTATTGTTTTAGGGGAGGTTGAGAGGTGAGAGGGAGGAGGGGAAGGAAGTATAGGGGAGGGAGGGGTGATGGAGGGACAAGTAAGAGGTGGGAGGTGGAAAGGAGAGGGGTGGTGGGGGGGGGGGGGGCAGGCAGAAGTGAGAGATGAGGGGAAGGAGAGGGTAGGGAGGGAGGTTAAGAGATTAGTAAAGGAAATTTAAGAGTTCAGGGAGAGACTGAGTAGACATGGGGGATAGGAAAGAGAGAGAGAGAGAGTGAGAGAGAGTGTGTGAGGCAGAAGGTTAAGTAGGGAGATAGAGGAGAGTGAGAGAAAGGGTTAAATAGAGAGAGAGAGGGGAGTGAGAGAAAGGGTTAAGTAGAGAAAGGGAGAGTTAAAGAGAGAGAGAGAGAAAGAGAGAGAGAGAGTAGCAAGGAAGATGATAAGGAATTAAAGAGGTCAGAGTAAAGAATTACTAGAAGGAGGAAGATAGGAAGGCTCAGAGAAAGAGGAGGATTAAGAGCTCAAATGAAGAGGGGAGACAGCAGGTGAAGAGTGATAAAGGTAGGAAGAGAAGATGAAGAATTAGAAGGTCGAGGAGGGAAGGAGGGAGTGAGAAAAAAAATGTGAGAGAGAAATGTAAGATGTGAGAATTACTGAGGGAAAGAAATAAAGGACTTAAAAGAGAATTAAGAAGGACCGAGGGAAGAGGGAGGGAGAGAAAAATTGTTTGGTTAAAAAAAAAAAAAGAGAAAAAAAATGGTTGGAAAAAACGTGGTGAGAGAGAGAGAGAGAGAGAGAGAGAGAGAGAGAGAGAGAGAGAGAGAGAGAGAGATATTACCAGGTAAATAAAAAAAAATACTTGAAAAAAAATATAATAATAAAAAAATAATATGTTTGTTATTAATGAAAGAATTGAAAAAAAATACGTCAGAATGTGAAGGTCGGTATTAGGATGACAGAGAAGAACCAAAAAAAAAAAAAAAACTGATAAAATGGTAAAAGGAGAAGAAAAGGCTTCATGATAACGTTAGAGAAGCAGACGAGACAAAAAAAGAATGCTTAATGAAATGTCGTGGTGAAAGAAATGCTCTGTAAAAAGCATCTGAAGCCAGGTGGTGTGGGAAGGGAGGAGTCAGAATTGATAAAATATACAGAAAACGAAGATGAAGAGGAAAGAGAAGATGATGGAGAAGAAAGAGATGAAAGAATAGAAGAAGAAGGAATAGAAAAAGAGAACGAAAAATAATAAAATAAAGAAAGACAAAGAAGAAGAAGAAGAATACGTGTGAATAAGAGGTTTTCACAGCTTTAGTAAATTGCTCGTTCGCTCGTAATTGTGGCCGTTACACACCACGTGAATGGTTCGTAAACTCGAGTTATAGATGTTACCCAACTTGTTCCTAACTACATATGACACTCTAACTGCTGAGCGTAATTAGATCATAACGAACCATCATTACCCGTACATAAATAGCTGTAATACATAACACATCATGACACATAACTCAGAATATTACAGGAATTACATAGACGTGAATGAACTGTAACTAAAGGTGTTAAAAAAAAGAAGAAAATGACACTATATTTATTATATATTTCCGATTTACATGAATGATTTATAACTCCGGGTTAAGTAGATTACCTCACTGTGTAGAGTAGAGGCTGAGTGGACTAGTGAAGGGAGGGAGGGTCTATGTGAATAGTGTATAATGAGGTGTCTACAATGAATAAAAAGTCGTTCATTAGTAAGTTAATATTAATCAGGTGGAGTGTGAGGGTGTACGTGTGCCGAGAGACAAGATGGGAGGGAGGGTAGGAGTTGAGAGACAGCAGAAGAGAGTTAGTGTGAGATTTTGCCAAGCCGGATGATAGAGAGACTTAGAGAGATAGTGTACATCCATTATGCTATTTAAAACAACTAATACACACACACACACACACACACACACACACCAACCTTCCCTCCACGTTGCTAAAATATAAATATCCATCTTTTAATGTAGGTTTAAAAAAAAAGTGGATTCACGGGTTTAATATTCATAAACTTTTGGGGGTTTTTTCGATTGTGATAAATTAGCGCATCACATTTGATTTTTAAAACACCTGTATAGTACACCTGAGTTTTCTTTTATAATTAAGAGTAAAATGATCTAGAAATATTATCACCAAGGGTACTAGATAAACTAACACGTCTGTAATACCTAATTACACCTGTTAATTTTCAGCTAATTAAGTAACCAGGTATACAGGTAATTAACTAAGCTGATAAGTTAATTCATTGATTATTTGGCTGGAAAGGTAAGCGAGTTTGAGGTATACACGAGGGAACAGACGACTTGTTAATTATGCATATGTCCAATTAGATGGGCAGAGGATTAAATAATTAGACAATTAGTTTGTTAATTAGGTAATTGTTAAGCAGGGAAAAGTGTAGGTAGGGAGCCGAGAAGGTACAGTAATTTCATTATTTTTTTAGTAATATAGAAAGATTCTTTGTCATATATGAAAAATATATAAAACAGTTGGTCCAGGAGTAGGGAAGGTTAGGTTAGGTATAGTAAGGTAAGGAAAGGTAGGGCAGGGCAGGGCAGGGCAGGGCAGGGCAGGGCTAGGCAGGGCTAGGCTGGGCAGGGCTAGGCTGGGCAGGGCTAGGCTGGGCAGGGCAGGGCTAGGCTGGGCAGGGCAGGGCAGGGCAGGGCAGGGCTAGGCTGGGCAGGGCTAGGCTGGGCAGGGCTAGGCAGGGCTAGGCTGGGCAGGGCTAGGCTGGGCAGGGCTAGGCTGGGCAGGGCAGGGCAGGGCTGATCATTTTGACTATTACAATGTATCACTCAGCTGAAAATAGACTTTAAAGCGGAAGAGAAGAAAAGGCAGTAATAATGTGTGTGTGTGTGTGTGTGTGCATCAATACGTATAAGTTTGTTACTGTGAGTATGTGTCTTCTGTGTACAAACTTGTGTATAATTATGCACTATTGTGTATGTGTTTTTGTTAGTATATATTTAAGCTTTTGTCTGTGTTTGTATGTTAGTAATGACAACAACAACAGTAGAAATAATTCACCGTGAAGGAATGGCCTCAACCCTGACAACATTATCGTCTCTCACGGCGGTATACAGTTTATAAGACAGCCAGTAATCTTTGCTCGGATCTCATGATGGTGGTAAGGAACCCCCGCTTGTTACACCCGATTCTTAAAACCTAACCTAACCTAACCTAACCTAACCTGTAATACCACAATCGATCGCTAACGACGGACGGAGAGAGTGTCGGCTGGCCGCACATCATCCTCCTGCCGCTGCTGGTCCCGATCTCGACTCGGCAGAATCCACCCGTACATGGGTATGACGTGTTCTGATTGGCCTTTCACTCACCGTGACAACCAGTTAGTGTCTCTTACATGCCTCCCGTGTAACTCCTGACGGACTAACTTAAACCTTGTCATGAAATTAATCCTAACTAAAAGAATCTAACTTTAAGTTAAACATAATTTGGAGTAGATCGGGCCCTGGTTGGACTTCCTAGTAGGCAGAGACCAATCACAGCGCGCCATGCCCTCATAGGCGGTGCTAGGTGCTAATAAGGCTCATGGCATCACTGCTTCTTATCACCTGTACTTAACTTACTCCCGATAGCAGTGGTCCCCAACCTGTAGTTCTGCGGGCACCATGGAGCCCTCAAGGCTTTGTTAGAAAATTTTGAATTATTTGGGATTCTTTTTATAAGTAAAATTAATGAAACTATGTAATAACTTGACACAACTGTCGTGTACAGGACGTGTGTATTTACCCCAGACCGGGCCCAGAGAGAGAGCCAGCCTTCACACTGGGGTAAGTACACACGTCCTGTCCAAGAGTAAATGTAAAATGTATGTAACTGGTAACAGTTAGACGTGTAAAACTCCAAATAACTGTACAGTATATATGAGATTTTTTGTTTCTTGAGTGTAGATCCAAAGTTGTGGCTCCTCCACTATATTTACAATGATAAATGTGGCCCAGAGCCTCCAGAGGGTTGGGGACCACTGCCCTATAGTGTTGGTTGGCTTGTTAACTCCACACATACCCGGGTGGTTGAGGCACTGGGGAGGTGGTCAAGGCACTGGGGAGGTGGTCAAGGCACTGGGGAGGTGGTCATAAATCACCGGTTGCTACATTAAGTGTCTGATAAGTCAGTTACTATTGGCTGCCAGTTACAGCTGACTGTGTTATTGGAAAATATTGATGGCTGGTGCCTGAATGAGTACATGTCTGCACTCCACACCCGCCCTTCTCGCCTCTCTCTACACCTGCATCTCATACATCACTCCACACCCGCCCTTCTCGCCTCTCTCTACACCTGCATCTCATACATCACTCCACACCCGCCCTTCTCGCCTCTCTCTACACCTGCATCTCATACATCACTCCACACCTACAATACTCGTTCGACTCACACCCACATCGGGACTATTTCACATAAGAATACAAATTTGTAAGTATATCTCTTCAGTAACGTACGTGTGATGTGTGTCGACAGGGACAATATCTCAGTACTTTTTGTGGTAGGTGCACTAGTAAAAAAAACTAAAGCACTAAAAAAGAGAGAATGAATGAATGAATTAATTAATTAAATATGTATAATTGCAATTATTTTGGTTTTAACTGGAAAAAAAAATATATAAAAAGAGATTTCTGAATACGAGTACCCTTAATGTATTATGCTAGTGTAACATTTTTATCACGCACTCACTCACTCACTCACTCACTCACTCACTCACTTAACTCAACTCGCCCAACTCACTCACTCACTTAACTCAACTCACCCAACTCACTCACTCACTCACTCACATTTAAGTAATTCACTCAGCCCAACTCACCCTGGAGATAAAATTTTCTCTCTCTTCGACTCTCCAGGATTTTTTGGGAGCATCAGGAAGAGTAAAACCTAACCCAGAGTGACGTTTCATTGCGAAGGGTTGGAGGAGGTTAACTCTCTCTCTCTCTCTCTCTCTCTCTCTCTCTCTCTCTCTCTTTCTCTTGTGTCTGTCTGTTTAACCTCTCTCTCTCTCTCTCTCTCTCTCTCTCTCTCTCTCTCTCTCTCTCTCTCTCTCTCTCTCAGGTTAAGTTACATTTGGATAGGTTAAGTTAGGTTAGGTTAAGTTAAGGTAGATTTGGTTAGGTTAGGTTAAGGTAGATTATGTTTGGTTAGGTCAGATTACATTAGGTTACGTTAGGTGAAGGTAGATTAGCTGAGGTATAAGGTGTTTATTCTTAAGGTGAAATAACCTAGTATATCTAATCAACAGGTAGTCAAAAGTGAAAGATAAAACGGATGTTAAACTAGCTCATTAACTCAGGTGCCAAACACTATACCGTATGAACAATGAGACACAAAACAGACGAACATCAATGCCAACAATTAATGAGACTCGTCCACCACATAGGCTGTTCTGATGGAAGCTTGTTCATTATTCAGCCAACTTCATTTGCTGTTGTTTCATTACCTACAAACACTGTGGTATTTTGGTCTGCATGAATTACCTGTTTAATGAGTCAATTATGCTTGCATGTGGGCGAATAAAAGCCTGTGTGGGTGTGTATGTGTGTGTGTAGGTGTATGTGTGTATGGGGGTGTATGAATGTGTGTGTGTGTGTGTGTGTGTGTGTGTGTGTGTGTGTGTGTGTGGTGCTTTTATGGAATTTTTAAAACTTAATAAACTCTTTGATGCTGAAAATTTGGAGTCATTTTTTCGTCCGTCTGTCAGTCATCTCTTTGTTAAGACTTTTTTTTTGTTGCCCCTTTTTTTACGGTGATATTAAATGGGAAGATTAGAAAATGTTAAATTCGAAAAGTTAAGAAAAAATAACAAGAATAGTATGAGAGAGAGACAGAGAGAGGGAGAGAGAGAGAGAGAGAAAGAGAGAGATTAATATATATAAGGAAACAAAATAAAACTAACCCCCCCCCCCCCCCAAACATCTTCTTCATACTAGTGTAACCGCCGTAAACAAACAGAAAATAATTCCCGCCAACTTGAGATAACCATAAAACCCAGCCCACGAAATTCCCCCCAGTTGTTCTGTACATTAGCGACCATCACTCACTCGCTCACCCTCTTCAATCTAAAAAAGAAAAAGAAAATAATGAAAATAACACACCATATCCTTCCCAAATTATTTATCTTCTCTATTATCGTAAAATTATAGGGATAAAATATAATTCTTACGATATAAACAAACCCGGATGATTACTAGGGGGGGGGGGGGGGTGATAGTCTTGGTGCCAACGTCGTCTGGGTTATTACCTTCGTGAGTCTAAATTATAGTAATAAGATAAATAAATGATTCCTTTAGTTAAAATAAATGGTGTCTAGACAAACAGACAAAAGACACGGAGGTAACTTAAGCCCTTCGTAATGAAATGTTACTCCAGGTTGAGAGAGAGAGAGAGAGAGAGAGAGAGAGAGAGAGAGAGAGAGAGAGAGAGAGAACAGAACAGAACAGAACAGAACAGAGTAGAGGTTTAGGTCTATTTAAGTAACAGGTAAATTTGCAAAACAGATTCGTAGGACAGGTGTGTAGAACAGGTGTAGCTCAGGTGTGTAAGACGAGATTGTAGGTCTGGCGGGACGAAACTCTCTCTACAATATAGGAAACAATCAAATTATGTGGGCAGCTTCCTATCCGTTTACCTGGGTAGCAATTACCTAATTAACCGTCTAATTATCTAATTGCCAGAGCCTCTGCCCATCTAATTACATAAATGCATGATTAACAAGTCGCTGGTTCCCTCGCGCGCCATCAACGCCACTTACCTTTATAACTACATCACCAATTAATTAACTCATCAGCCTAAATAATTACCTGTATAGCTGATTAATTAATTACCTCAATACTACCAGGTACTACGAGCTAATTACAATCCCCCAATAAGTTTGTTATATGATTAATTTCATCACATTACAAAGGCTAAGTCGCTTATCTATTAAGTTGTATTGTGGTAATATGGAATTTATTCTTGTCTTGTGTAAGAACTCACTTTACTGTACGTCCTTAAAGACCTTAGTTGTTGACGTTAAAAGACGCAATGACAACAACAACACCACCACCAACAACAACAACAACAACAACATCATCATCATCTATTATTACCTGACAATGATATTTCAAAGTTTACAATTCGTGATCTAAAACAAATCTCAGTTGTTGATGTTGTCAGGTATCAAATGTGGCTCTCATGTTTTGCTGACAGTCTTGTTGTTGTCAGGTATCAAATGTGGCTCTCATGTTTTGCTGACAGTCTTGTTGTTGTCAGGTATCAAGTGTGGCTCTCATGTGTTGCTGACAGTCTTGTTGTTGTCAGGTATCAAGTGTGGCTCTCATGTGTTGCTGACAGTCTTGTGTATGATGAGGATAGAGATATTATTTTTAATATAATTTAGAAATACCATCCAGATAAAATTGTCAACACCCACGTTAACAGTGTGCTAATGTTTATATTGTGCCATTGTTTATATTATGTCGTTGTTTATATTGTGTCGTTGTTTATATTGTGTCATTGTTTATGGTGTGTCAGTGTGTATAGAGTGTCATTGTTTATATTGTGTCGTTGTTTATATTGTGTCATTGTTTATAGTGTGTCGTTGTTTATAGTGTGTCATTGTTTATAGTGTCATTGTTTATATTGTGTCGTTGTTTATATTGTGTCATTGTTTATATTGTGTCGTTGTTTATATTGTCGTTGTTTATATTGTGTCATTGTTTATATTGTCGTTGTTTATATTGTGTCGTTGTCTTTATTGTGTCGTTGTTTATATTGTCGTTGTTTATATTGTGTTATTGTTTATATTGTCGTTGTTTATATTGTGTCGTTGTTTATATTGTGTCGTTGTTTATAGTGTGTCGTTGTTTTTGTTGTGTCATTGTTTATAGTGTGTCGTTGTATACATTGTTTCATTGTTCGTATTGTGTTCTTGATCGCACACTTCTACTCTCTCCTATACACTACACTCACCCACCTACACTACACTCTCCCATCAACACCAACACCCACCTACACTACACTCTCCCATCAACACCAACACTCCCACCATCACCCAACTACACTACACTCTCCCATCAACACCAACACCCACCTACACTACACTCTCCCATCAACTCCAACACTCCCACCATCACCCAACTACACTACACTCTCCCATCAACACCAACACTCTCCCACCTACACCCACCCTCACCCACATGCACTACACTCTCTCATCAACACCTCCACCCACCTACACTACACTCTCCCATCAACACCTCCACCCACCTACCAACACAGTCTCAGTGACGCTCAGAGGACGTTTTACTACCAAACGTGAAGATGATATAATACTCACCTGCCGTTGAGGGTAATTAACACTCAACCCTTCTGGAGCCTGCTCTTCATTCCTAACTCACGCAGCGCCTTCATTCCAACTATTTCACGAGTCATTTGTCTTTCATCACTGTTGCCTCTTTCCTTTTACCATCACGTTTATGCACACACACACACACACACACACACACACACACACACACACACACACACACACACACACACACACCTCTACCTTTGCTGTCACTCGGAATTGAGTATAGCGATCATCCAGGTATGATACAGTGATATGAATTATTAAGGATGTCACCATCGTTGGTGAGCTCTGAAGTGACTCGAGAGGCCAATATGGGACCGGCAGGGATGTCCACAGATGTTGCACTTGTGAGGGGCTATATATAGTGCAGGATGGGCGGCGACAACGTCTTTCCGACGCTGGCGCTTGTCTGCCTCGGAATATAGTCGGGCTAAATCGAAAGTATTTACACCTTCTCGTGTGGTGTTCTTCCAAGCGTTACGGTGTGGAGTGATCGTCTCCCAGGTGACGGGGTCGATTGGCACTTTTTCAGGTTTGTCTAAAGACTATCCTTATACCTTTTCAGTTGCCCGCTAGTATTACGTATACTATTCGTGAGGTGACTGTAAAGTAGCTGCTTTGGCAGCCTACTGTCGTCCATGCGGATAACATGGCCAGTCCAGCGTAGTTGTTCATGGATAATGGTAGCCTCGATGCTCCTACAGTTGGTGTCAGCGAGAATACTGGCATTTGTTCTTTTCTCTTTCCAGCGAACTCGGAGGATGGAACGTAGACTATGTTGGTGAAAGTTTTCAAGTGCCTTGAGGTGCCTCCTGTATGTGACCCATGTCTCGCTGCCATATAATAGGGTGGGGGGGACCACTGCTCGATATACGTGCAGCTTTGTAGATAATTTCAGCTCCCTACAGCTGAAGACACCGGTACGGAGTCTGCCAAAGGCTTGAGATGCACATCTGATTCGATGTTGAGTCTCTTCATCGATTTCCGCGGTGGTGGACAGGTGGGAGCCGAGATACTGAAAGTGGGTGCCAGTATCCAGAAGAGTCCTGACATTCCATGCAGCGATCATAAGAGGTTGTATAGTTTGCTTTTGTTTTGATCTGTGATTATGATTGTGTTTTCGACCGTGTAAGGATGACCTTGCTGGGTGCAGTTGTCCAGTCAGGTTGATTCTTTAGTCAGGCTGTTTAGGGCACCTTTTCTAGCCCTCTCCCCGTTTCTTACTGGAGCTCTGCAAGCATGTCTGCCTGATGCGGGGCTCCACTGTAGATTTTTGGTTCGTGGTTTACTCCCGTAGCCTTATACCTACCAAGGTTAATCCACAAGGCAGCGGGACAGTGGTTGGTAGGTACCAGGGCGTGTCCACATGCTGATGGACCTATATGCTGTTCATCTGGGGCCCACTTCTGTTTCAAGGTCCCATACTGGTCTATTCTGGGGCCGCGAGGCACCCAGTTACCTGTGTGTTGCCACGAGGAGACACAGCAGTTTTTATGGTGAAGAGGCTGTGTACTGGCAGTGGAATACTTACGCAAGGTTGCTTCCTTGTTCACCACGAGGGCTATCCAGCGGCGGTAGCAGAAAGCGAGAGGAAGCAAATAGTGCTTGCAACTTAACAGTTACATAATCCTGCCACACTAAAAGGATTACACCACCCTGTACGCGCGCGCTTGCACACACACACACACACACACACACACACACACACACACACACACACACACACACTCTCTCTCTCTCTCTCTCTCTCTCTCTCTCTCTCTCTCTCTCTCTCTCTCTCTCTCTCTCTCTCTCTCTCTCTCTCTCTCTCTGACTACCAAACTTTCCCTCATAGCGTGTGTTTGTGAGTGGGTGCTATAGTCATTACTCACAGCCATTATTCACAGGAACAAACGCCTTCGTGTGAGTGTGCGGTTGTTGTCTCCTTGACGACACTCTCATGACACCCTCATGATATTCTCTCTCTCATAACATCTCACATCACATCCTCCACAACATCCTCCCTACACACCCTCACAACACCCCCTTCACAACACAATCCCTACATCCCCTTCACAACACAATCCCTACACCCCCTTCACAACACAATCCCTACACCCCCTTCACAACACCCTCACAACACCCCCTTCACAACACAATCCCTACACTCCCTTCACAACACAATCCCTACACCCCCCTCACAACACCCCTCCACAAAATCCTCCCTTCACATCCTCACAACACTACAACACCCCCCTAAAACAATCCCAACACCTTCCCTTCACACCCTCACAACACACCCTCCCAACACTACAACACTCTCACAACACCTCCACAACACCCCTCGTAGCTATCTTCCTTCCATCATCACCCTCCTCTTCCCTCTCCTAGCAGTAATCATCGGTCTTATCTATGTTATCCGACCAGCCTCCGGTACAGTGGTAATGACCCGTCTCGTCAGCCAGTGTAGCGAGTCGGGCTCTCTCTGGCTTTACCGTACATCCGAGCCTTTCTGAGTCTCCCAAACACCCTTTCGTACTGGGATAGTGGTCAGGATTCTCTCAATGTTATCTTTTGTGTCTATTTCTCCTGTCCTATTGGCTCAGTCTAGGTTACTCCTTGTTAACATGAAATAGCCTGAATAACAACCAAATCTGAAGGGACTAATTACGCTCATGTGTGTGTGTGGTCTTGTGTGTGTGTATACCTTTATATACTTACTCCCTGCTAGGTACCTACTCCTAACATTGTTCATAAACCACAAACCACAAAAACTCTTATAATACAACTTTGTAAAATCACCTCATCATCCGGGACTAAATATCATAATATATATGTTTGGAGAAATCGTATGGTGCCTCAACACAATGACCTAATGACTGGCGCAGTGTTGACGTACAGAGCCGCATTAGAGTCTTGCGTCACGACCACCGACGACCCTCTCTTGAAAGTGACGACTAATATTAGTAATGAAGGAGGACATGACTGGGTGTGTATGTAACTATTATTTATATATTTAGAAATTATCAAATGTCACCGCTAGGTTTTGCACACTCTTAGGTTACTGTTTACTGACGCCTTCATTTATTTGACTATGCATTTATATTTACTTGTTTATGTCTTTGCTCAGGTGGATAATATAAATGTTTGTTTCATCTATTTCCCAGATAGTTAGTTAGTTAGTTAATGTGACAGTGAGGTATTAGAATTTAAGTTGTAGAGTATCATGAACAAAGTCCATTCATTTAATTAACTGAGATTACATTTACACTCGCTGATTTTAATTTCGTGATAAGAGAATTTAATGAACCTGTGGACGT
Organism: Homarus gammarus; assembly: GCA_958450375.1. Classification (NCBI taxonomy): domain Eukaryota; kingdom Metazoa; phylum Arthropoda; class Malacostraca; order Decapoda; family Nephropidae; genus Homarus; species Homarus gammarus. Next base: position 873,167 of record CAUDMG010004058.1, on the reverse strand, counting down.
ATATTTCTGCCTGGAACACAGATTAAAATCTTTCCTCAAGAGATATAATCAAGTGAGCTGACGAGACCTGCATAAAATACCTATTTGATTCCAGGCATTAAAATATAGTTAGGAAAATACTATTATACTTAACGTGTGATAAAAAAAAAAAAAAACATATAATGACGGGTAGTAAATTTTGTGTTAATGAGATGTCAGAGTTAATGGGATTATGTATCCTGATGTCTATAATCAAGAGCTGTGTAATGGCGGCCACGATAGACATCACGATAGACAGTTTCCCAGGGTTACACACACACACACACACACACACACACACACACACGAAGGAGAAAACAGACAAATTCATCCCCAACATCTCATTATTTTCTCCACTAAATCTTGTTATAATATGATGCAGTATGATTGATGATACCAAAAAATATCGTGTTGGTATGAAAGGATTACAACTCACTGTCTCCTCACTCCTTAAGACGGGATTTTTGAAGACGTGAGTGTAAATAAGAGACAGGACACACACACACACACACACACACACACACACACACACACACACACACACACACAGAGTATACATCAACTGGTAACCGGGAGCCCCAGGTGGTATAGAGGCCATCTAGCTGTGAGTACCACCATCTGTGAGAGGTTCAAGAGGGAGAGTAGTGTAGTACAGGTGGTGGAAGGCGAGAGGTGGGTTCACAGAATCATAAAATAAATCTTATCTGAAAATTATGTCAGTTCTCTTGTTTGTCTTAGTCGGTTTAATATCCGTCTCTCCTGACTGACTGACTGACTGTACTGACTGACTGACTGACTGACTGACTGTCTGACTGTACTGACTGACTGACTGTACTGACTGATTGTACTGACTGACTGTACTGACTGACTGACTGTCTGTACTATACTGACTGACTGTACTGACTGACTGTACTGACTGACTGACTGACTGTACTGTACTGACTGACTGTACTGACTAACTGACTGACTGACTGTAAGGATTTTTATATTATCAAACACTTTTCTTTATATACGCTGCCAGATGTATAACCTTCATACTGACGCAGCTTTGATTAACTCTTGGGTCATCGCTGTGTATGTTATCGTTGACCTTAAACAGTAATTAACAATACACCCATTAAGGTAAAAATTAGTCCTGTTATTACAATGATTAATAACAGGAATTACATTTCCAGAGAGAGATTAATAACAAGATTTACACTTTTTCATCGCGTAATACTCAAAATATCGCCTCAATTCCGTAAAATAAAATAAACTTACCCTTCAGTTCTTCTCTCAAAAAGCTAAAACTTAGTTACAGGTTCTTTAATTCAGTTAAAATAAAAATAAAAGCGAAAAAATATTGTCACAAGGGGTCCCAGGTGAGGGGGGGGGGGGGGTAGAGGGCGGCGGCGGCGTGTTGACAGGTGTATCAACCTTGTTATCCCGGCCCAGCCAGGTAGAGTCCGGCATCCACATCTCCATCTCTTTCACTTGACCGTCGTCCACTATCTTAATGGACCCTCCACACCTTTGATTAGGTATGTGTTATATTATTATTATTATTATTATTATTATTATTATTATTATTATTATTATTGACAAATGGGTGCGGTCCTCATCACGTATCCTAAGGGTCTCTGCGTCAATCCCGAGGCACCCCAAGTCCACCCAGCTGTAAATGGGTACCTCACCTCACAGTTGGGGAAGTTAACCCCTCACTATTCTACCTGACTACTCTCAACAATATTATTTAGTTAGTTGTGTGTTAAACGACCAATTAGTTACCTGTGTGTTGGGTGTTTGTCTACTTAAATTTTACTTAATTTTTCCCCGTGTGTTCCTCTACTTAGACTGTCTTTGTCCCTTTACTTGACATATAATAAGGTCGCTTCGGATATTTCTGAAGAGTTGAGCACTAGGCCGTACAGTGAATGAAACTCGACAATAACCAGAACTCTTCCACTTGTCCATTTTCAACTTCAAGAGTCATTAATACTAAAAGCCGCCATTGTCCTCAGGTAAAGATAAACATGTAAACTATAACAATAGATTCAATTAATGTAATTCCCTTTCTATTTTACTTCATAAGTTACCCTTTACTGAAGGACCGTGACATCATAACTCCATGTAAACAAACGGTCTTACGTCGCTCTTTTGTTTTGTCTCTTTGTTTCCTACTGTCAGGGAAGCCGTCCGTAAAGTAGCTACCGTCATCCTATACTGAGAAAAGAGAGTACCTTCCTCAAGCGGTCTGAGGGAGTAGAGTGATGCTTTATGGGGAGCCAAGACGGAGAAGAAATGGTGAGAAGAGTAGCAAGAGGGAGGGAGAGAGAGTCACAAGGAGAGAAAAAAGAGAGAGAAATAAATGGAAGCAGGAGAGTAGCAACAGTATGTAGAGGGAAGAGAAGGAGACGGATAGTAAGAGGGGAAAAAATAAGAAAAAGAAATCAAGAGAAAAAAGCGGATAATAAGTGTAGAGTCAGGGGTTAGGGAGAGATGGAAGGGGTGAATTAATATGTAAATAAACAAAGCAGAATTGGATGATGATAAGAGAGCCTTTAGTGGTAAACATTTCTTGAGATGACTGGATGAACGTTTGTCTGTGTGTGTTGAGTCTGTGAAACATCCATATAACGGACTTATATCTTCATGCAATCCGTTAAAAGTGGGGATTTCACAATTAACAGACCCTTGATATAACGGACTTTTCATCTCTATATAGTTCGTTAGATGGAGAGTTTACATCGAACTCCATGTAGTCCGTTATATAAAGGTTTCACTCTATATAACGTATAAAAACCACCAGGCATATATAGCTTCTAGACACACACACAGACAAGATAAGCGATGGGGCGTGATTGACCAAGAGGGAGGACCTCTTACTCCGCTACAAATGGAACAATCTGCAGAAACAGGGAGTACCAGGTCTTGATGCCTCTCTCAGCCACGACACGAGGAGGACGAATAGAGAGAGAGAGAGAGAGAGAGAGAGAGAGAGAGAGAGAGAGAGAGACTCATAACTCCATAGGATCATGATCAAAAACTCTCCGTCCACCGCCACTATAGTGAACTACTGATCCAAAACTCTACCTGTACCACACACAACACTGGTCTACCACACCTGTACCACACACAACACTGGTCTACCACACCTGTACCACACACAACACTGGTCTACCACACCTGTACCACACACAACACTGGTCTATCACACCTGTACTACACACAACACTGGTCTACCACACCTGTACCACACACAACACTGGTCTACCACACCTGTACCACACACAACACTGGTCTATCACACCTCTACCACACACAACACTGGTCTATCACACCTGTACCACACACAACACTGGTCTATCACACCTGTACCACACACAACACTGGACTTTCACACCTGTACCACACACACACACACCATCTGTTAACTCCTTGAAGAAAAATTAGCTAAATTAATTATGTCTTCGTCATCGTGAATACTAATATGAGAAATCGTACCCAGGTAAAAATGACATAGAATTTAGTCTCACTGCTAGAAAAATTAAATCTTTATTTCGTTAATTAGAGGAGCTGATGAAAGGTACTCAAGGGAACAACAGCTAATTGCAAACTAACAAGACCAGACTCCTTCAGGTTTCATTTTCTGCAGACATTACGACGAAAATATATGCACGGATTTAACAGAAGTGTTTTGTCATAGAGGTTTTGTAGATGAAATTGCTGTAAAATAAGGATCACCTGAAAATTAGGAATACTTAGTTTAATTCACGTTATCGGGCCGGTTAGAGTAGGTTAGATTAGGTTGTGTTGTGTAAGGTTAGGTTAGGTTTGGTTAGGTTAGGTTAGGTTAGGTTAGGTTAGGTAAGGTAAGGTTAGGTTAGGTTTGGTTAGTTTAGGGTGTTTAATTATCAGGTTAAATAAGTTATGGTGCTTAGTCTTTCGGTGATCAGGTAATCCGACTCTTCAAAGCTCCTTTCTTGATCCCGTGACGGTCGTGTGTGAGGAAGTGTACCATTCACCACACCACATTATATCAAGTACATAACATTATCGAGGTAATACAGACTCATAAATCAAAACATTAGGATAATAAAGTTAATTTTTGTCTTAGAACTGACATAAAAACGGTGCTTAAACACATCGATTCGAATAATTTTTCCCCATGAACACTTGATATCTGTAACTTTATGATTATATTGGGATTTATATTTTGTTCATGTTTTCTATTATTTTGGAAATAATGTAGCAATGAATGGTATTATTATTATTATTATTATTTTGTATTAAGTGATTACAATACTCCGATGCAAAACGTAATCAATTTTATTTCCGTGTTTTTTTTTCTTCTGACTAATACTAAACGTTCGCTCATAAAGGCAGACAACTAGCACGTAGAGAGAAAAAAGTTTTAATGTGAGTTAGGAAAAAAATTATATGAAAGGAAAAGTTACAAAAAAAGTTTACAGCAAAAATTTGGATAAATGAATGAAATTAAAAGAAATGTAAGGATTTTTTATTTGTCTTTTTTTGTCAACTTTACAAATAATTAGTGAGATAAATCCTCTTGTCTCTCTGATCTTTCTCACTATTTCATTTCTTTCGTATGTATGTATGTATGTATGTTAAATTACATGATAATTTATGTTGAACGGTTTTGGTGGTAAAATAAAAGCATGAATATAGAGAAGGTATTACAAAAAATATTAATACTTAGATAATATTTTAAAAACCAATATTATATCCTATATTTTAACAAAGACAGCGTGTTTCCCCAGCACGATTAACCTGCCATTTTGAGACTTAGACTTTTTGTAAAGAAAATTTTTCAAAAGCTCAGTCGGTAAAGTTGGAACATGAGGTATGAGAACCCATCTATGGAGACAACAGATAGCACACACAGCGCCGCGAATATTATTGACATGTGGTAGGTCATTATAAATTTCATATAATTTTTTGTTCCTTCATTAAAAAATTCAGCCTGTGCCTCCTCCTCAAGGGAGGTGGATGTCTTATCCTCAAGGCGGGAAGGTGTCTCATCCTCAAGGCGGCAGGGTGTGTCCTCCTCAATATCGATGGGTGTCTCCTCCTCACTGTGAGAGAGTAGACTCGCCCTCATTGTGGGAGGGTTGTTCCTCCAAGACGGTTGAGGGTTACTTATCCTCAATGCTGGATGCTGCTTCATGAATAAAGCATTAGGTTCCTCCTCCTCAGCATTAGGTGTCTCCTCAATATCGATGGGTGTTTCCTCCTCACTGTGAGAGAGTAGACTCGCCCTCATTGTGGGAGGGTTGTTCCTCCAAGACGGTTGAGGGTTACTTATCATCAATGCTGGATGCTGCTTAATGAATAAAGAATTAGGTTCCTCCTCCTCAACATGGGGTGTCTTCTTCTCATTGTGGCAGGGTGTCTTCTTCTCACTGTGGGAGGGCGTCTTCTTCTCACTGTGGGAGGGTGTCTTCTTCTCACTGTAGGAGGGTCTCTTCTTCTCACTGTGGGAGGGTCTCTTCTTCTCACTGTGGGAGGGTGTCTCCTTCTCACTGTGGGAAGGTCTCATCTCCACAACATGGGAGGGTGTCTTCTCACTGTGGGAGGGTGTCTCCTTCTCACTGTGGGAGAGTATCTTCTTCTCACTGTGGGAAAGTGTCTCCTTCTCACTGTGGGAGGGTGTCTTCTTCTCACTGTGGGAGGGTGTCTCCTCACTGTGGGAGGGTGTCTCTTTCTCACTGTGGGAGAGTATCTTCTTCTCACTGTGGGAAAGTGTCTCCTTCTCACTGTGGGAGGGTCTCTTCTCACTGTGGGTGGTTATCTCCTTCTCACTGTGGGAGGGTGTCTCCTCACTGTAAGAGGGTGTCTCCTTCTCACTGTGGGAGGGTGTCTCCTCACTGTGAGAGGGTGTCTCCTTCTCACTGTGGGAGGGTCTCTTCTTCTCACTGTGGGAGGGTGTCTCCTCACTGTGGGAGGGTGTCTTCTCCTCACTGTGGGAGGGTGTCTTCTCCTCACTGCGGGAGGGTGTCTTCTTTTCACTGTAGGGTGGTGTCTCCTTCTCACTGTGGGATGGTGCCTTTTCACTGTGGGAGGGTGTCTCCTCACTGTGGGAGGGTTTCTCCTCACTGTGGGAGGGTGTCTCCTTCTCACTGTGGGAGGGTGTCTCCTTCTCACTGTAGGAGGGTGTCTCCTCACTGTAGGAGGGTGTCTCCTTCTCACTGTGGGAGGGTGTCTCCTTCTCACTGTAGGAGGGTGTCTCCTCACTGTGGGAGGGTGTCATCTTTTCACTGTAGGAGGGTGTCTCCTTCTCACTGTGGGAGGGTTCTTAATTTTGTAATGGTACCAATTTCAACCCAAAAGACTTAGCAATTTAGTTTCTTTGCTCCACAGTCAATAGGGTGCTTGTATACCAATGCATATAATATGCATTTTCAAGGGGCATGTCAAAACTCCAGCAGCGGGTATCCCTTGTTTGACGCAACAACACTAGATAAACAAGAATTACTTTTATCGTAACCATTTTCAAATCTTGCTTCTCAATATGCAATAAAAACCTACCAGATAAATGACCAAATCTCGGTACTGTTCACAGTTTTGTATAGTTAGGTTGGAGCTTTGCAAATTTTGTGGAAAAAGATGAGAAATGAAAAGCACAAATGGGTTATCTTAGAAGTGTAGATGATGTAGTGTAGTGTACATAATGATGGTGGTGTGTAAATTATAGTGTAGATGATGCTGGTGTGTAGAAGATGATGGTGTAGTAATGTAGATGACGGTGTACAGAAAATGATTTATTGTAGATGATGGTGTATAGATGATGATGTAGTGTAGATGATAGTGTAGTTGATGTAGTGTAGATGATGGTGTAGTTGATGTAGTGTAGATGATGGTGTAGTTGATGTAGTGTAGATGATGGTGTAGTTGATGTAGTGTAGACGATAGTGTATAGATGATGATGTAGTGTAGATGATAGTGTAGTTGATGTAGTGTAGATGATGGTGTAGTTGATGTAGTGTAGATGATAGTGTAGTTGATGTAGTGTAGATGATGGTGTAGTTGATGTAGTGTAGACGATGGTGTATAGATGATGATGTAGTGTAGATGATGGTGTAGTTGATGTAGTGTAGATGATGGTGTAGTTGATGTAGTTTAGATGATGGTGTAGTTGATGTAGTGTAGACGATGGTTTAGTTGATGTAGTTTAGATGATGGTGTAGTTGATGTAGTTTAGATGATGGTGTAGTTGACGTACTGTAGATGATGGTGTAGTTGACGTACTGTAGATGATGGTGTAGTTGATGTAGTGTAGATGATGGTGTAGTTGATGTAGTGTTGATGATGGTGTGGTTGACGTACTGTAGATGATGGTGTAGGTGACGTACTGTAGATGATGATGTAGTTGATGTAGTGTAGATGATGGTGCAGTTGATGTAGTGTAGATGATGGTGTAGTTGATGTAGTGTAGATGATGGTGTAGTTGATGTAGTGTAGATGATGGTGTAGGTGACGTACTGTAGATGATGGTGTAGTTGATGTAGTGTAGATGATGGTGTAGTTGATGTAGTGTAGATGATGGTGTAGTTGACGTACTGTAGGTGATGGTGTAGTTGATGTAGTGTAGATGATGGTGTAGTTGATGTAGTGTAGATGATGGTGTAGGTGATGTATTGTAGATGATGGTGTAGTTGATGTAGTGTAGATGATGGTGTAGTTAATGTAGTGTAGATGGGGGTGTAGTTGATGTAGTGTAGATGATGGTGTAGTTGATGTAGTGTAGACGATGGTGTAGTTGATGTAGTGTAGATGATGGTGTAGTTGACGCACTGTAGATGATGGTGTAGTTGATGTAGTGTAGATGATGGTGTAGTTAATGTAGTGTAGATGATGGTATATAGATGATGTAGTGTAGATGATGGTGTAGTTGATGTAGTGTAGACGATGGTGTAGTTGATGTATTGTAGATGATGGTATATAGATGATGTAGTGTAGATGATGGTGTAGTTGACATACTGTAGATGATGGTGTAGTTGATGTAGTGTAGATGATGGTGTACAGTAATTGATATAGTGTAGATGATGGTGGAGTTCATGTAGTACCACACACAACACTAGTCTATCACACCTGTACCACACACAACACTGGTCTACCACACCTGTACCACACACAACACTGGTCTATCACACCTGTACCACACACAACACTGGTCTACCACACCTGTACCACAGACAACACTGGTCTATCACACCTGTACCACACACAACACTGGTCTACCACACCTTTACCACACACAACACTGGTCTACCACACCTGTACCACACACAACACTGGTCTATCACACCTGTACCACACACAACACTGGTCTACCACACCTGTACCACAGACAACACTGGTCTATCACACCTGTACCACAGACAACACTGGTCTATCACAACTGTACCACACACACACACACACACACCATCTGTTAACTCCTTGAAGAAAAATTAGCTAAATTAGTTATATCTTCGTCATCGTGAATACTAATATGAGAAATCATACCCAGGTAAAAATGACATAGAATTTAGTCTCACTGCTAGAAAAATTAAATCTTTATTTCGTTAATTAGAGGAGCTGATGAAAGGTACTCAAGGGAACAACAGCTAATTGCAAACTAACAAGACCAGACTCCTTCAGGTTTCATTTTCTGCAGACATTACGACGAAAATATATGCACGGATTTAACAGAAGTGTTTTGTCATAGAGGTTTTGTAGATGAAATTGCTGTAAAACAAGGATCACCTGAAAATTAGGAATACTTAGTTTAATTCACGTTATCGGGCCGGTTAGAGTAGGTTAGATTAGGTTGTGTTGTGTAAGGTTAGGTTAGGTTTGGTTAGGTTAGGTTAGGTTAGGTTAGGTTAGGTTGTGTTGTGTAAGGTTAGGTTAGGTTTGGTTAGTTTAGGGTGTTTAATTATCAGGTTAAATAAGTTATGGTGCTTAGTCTTTCGGTGATCAGGTAATCCGACTCTTCAAAGCTCCTTTCTTGATCCCGTGACGGTCGTGTGTGAGGAAGTGTACCATTCACCACACCACATTATATCAAGTACATAACATTATCGAGGTAATACAGACTCATAAATCAAAACATTAGGATAATAAAGTTAATTTTTGTCTTAGAACTGACATAAAAACGGTGCTTAAACACATCGATTCGAATAATTTTTCCCCATGAACACTTGATATCTGTAACTTTATGATTATATTGGGATTTATATTTTGTTCATGTTTTCTATTATTTTGGAAATAATGTAGCAATGAATGGTATTATTATTATTATTATTATTTTGTATTAAGTGATTACAATACTCCGATGCAAAACGTAATCAATTTTATTTCCGTGTTTTTTTTTCTTCTGACTAATACTAAACGTTCGCTCATAAAGGCAGACAACTAGCACGTAGAGAGAAAAAAGTTTTAATGTGAGTTAGGAAAAAAATTATATGAAAGGAAAAGTTACAAAAAAAGTTTACAGCAAAAATTTGGATAAATGAATGAAATTAAAAGAAATGTAAGGATTTTTTATTTGTCTTTTTTTGTCAACTTTACAAATAATTAGTGAGATAAATCCTCTTGTCTCTCTGATCTTTCTCACTATTTCATTTCTTTCGTATGTATGTATGTATGTATGTATGTATGTATGTTAAATTACATGATAATTTATGTTGAACGGTTTTGGTGGTAAAATAAAAGCATGAATATAGAGAAGGTATTACAAAAAATATTAATACTTAGATAATATTTTAAAAACCAATATTATATCCTATATTTTAACAAAGACAGCGTGTTTCCCCAGCACGATTAACCTGCCATTTTGAGACTTAGACTTTTTGTAAAGAAAATTTTTCAAAAGCTCAGTCGGTAAAGTTGGAACATGAGGTATGAGAACCCATCTATGGAGACAACAGATAGCACACACAGCGCCGCGAATATTATTGACATGTGGTAGGTCATTATAAATTTCATATAATTTTTTGTTCCTTCATTAAAAAATTCAGCCTGTGCCTCCTCCTCAAGGGAGGTGGATGTCTCATCCTCAAGGCGGGAAGGTGTCTCATCCTCAAGGCGGCAGGGTGTGTCCTCCTCAATATCGATGGGTGTCTCCTCCTCACTGTGAGAGAGTAGACTCGCCCTCATTGTGGGAGGGTTGTTCCTCCAAGACGGTTGAGGGTTACTTATCCTCAATGCTGGATGCTGCTTCATGAATAAAGCATTAGGTTCCTCCTCCTCAGCATTAGGTGTCTCCTCAATATCGATGGGTGTTTCCTCCTCACTGTGAGAGAGTAGACTCGCCCTCATTGTGGGAGGGTTGTTCCTCCAAGACGGTTGAGGGTTACTTATCATCAATGCTGGATGCTGCTTAATGAATAAAGAATTAGGTTCCTCCTCCTCAACATGGGGTGTCTTCTTCTCATTGTGGCAGGGTGTCTTCTTCTCACTGTGGGAGGGCGTCTTCTTCTCACTGTGGGAGGGTGTCTTCTTCTCACTGTAGGAGGGTCTCTTCTTCTCACTGTGGGAGGGTCTCTTCTTCTCACTGTGGGAGGGTGTCTCCTTCTCACTGTGGGAGGGTGTCTCCTTCTCACTGTGGGAAGGTCTCATCTCCACAACATGGGAGGGTGTCTTCTCACTGTGGGAGGGTGTCTCCTTCTCACTGTGGGAGAGTATCTTCTTCTCACTGTGGGAAAGTGTCTCCTTCTCACTGTGGGAGGGTCTCTTCTTCTCACTGTGGGAGGGTGTCTCCTCACTGTGGGAGGGTGTCTTCTCCTCACTGTGGGAGGGTGTCTTCTCCTCACTGCGGGAGGGTGTCTTCTTTTCACTGTAGGGTGGTGTCTCCTTCTCACTGTGGGATGGTGCCTTTTCACTGTGGGAGGGTGTCTCCTCACTGTGGGAGGGTTTCTCCTCACTGTGGGAGGGTGTCTCCTTCTCACTGTGGGAGGGTGTCTCCTTCTCACTGTAGGAGGGTGTCTCCTCACTGTAGGAGGGTGTCTCCTTCTCACTGTGGGAGGGTGTCTCCTTCTCACTGTAGGAGGGTGTCTCCTCACTGTGGGAGGGTGTCATCTTTTCACTGTAGGAGGGTGTCTCCTTCTCACTGTGGGAGGGTTCTTAATTTTGTAATGGTACCAATTTCAACCCAAAAGACTTAGCAATTTAGTTTCTTTGCTCCACAGTCAATAGGGTGCTTGTATACCAATGCATATAATATGCATTTTCAAGGGGCATGTCAAAACTCCAGCAGCGGGTATCCCTTGTTTGACGCAACAACACTAGATAAACAAGAATTACTTTTATCGTAACCATTTTCAAATCTTGCTTCTCAATATGCAATAAAAACCTACCAGATAAATGACCAAATCTCGGTACTGTTCACAGTTTTGTATAGTTAGGTTGGAGCTTTGCAAATTTTGTGGAAAAAGATGAGAAATGAAAAGCACAAATGGGTTATCTTAGAAGTGTAGATGATGTAGTGTAGTGTACATAATGATGGTGGTGTGTAAATTATAGTGTAGATGATGCTGGTGTGTAGAAGATGATGGTGTAGTAATGTAGATGACGGTGTACAGAAAATGATTTATTGTAGATGATGCTGGTGTGTAGAAGATGATGGTGTAGTAATGTAGATGACGGTGTACAGAAAATGATTTATTGTAGATGATGGTGTATAGATGATGATGTAGTGTAGATGATAGTGTAGTTGATGTAGTGTAGATGATGGTGTAGTTGATGTAGTGTAGATGATGGTGTAGTTGATGTAGTGTAGATGATGGTGTAGTTGATGTAGTGTAGACGATAGTGTATAGATGATGATGTAGTGTAGATGATAGTGTAGTTGATGTAGTGTAGATGATGGTGTAGTTGATGTAGTGTAGATGATAGTGTAGTTGATGTAGTGTAGATGATGGTGTAGTTGATGTAGTGTAGACGATGGTGTATAGATGATGATGTAGTGTAGATGATGGTGTAGTTGATGTAGTGTAGATGATGGTGTAGTTGATGTAGTTTAGATGATGGTGTAGTTGATGTAGTGTAGACGATGGTTTAGTTGATGTAGTTTAGATGATGGTGTAGTTGATGTAGTTTAGATGATGGTGTAGTTGACGTACTGTAGATGATGGTGTAGTTGACGTACTGTAGATGATGGTGTAGTTGATGTAGTGTAGATGATGGTGTAGTTGATGTAGTGTTGATGATGGTGTGGTTGACGTACTGTAGATGATGGTGTAGGTGACGTACTGTAGATGATGGTGTAGTTGATGTAGTGTAGATGATGGTGCAGTTGATGTAGTGTAGATGATGGTGTAGTTGATGTAGTGTAGATGATGGTGTAGTTGATGTAGTGTAGATGATGGTGTAGGTGACGTACTGTAGATGATGGTGTAGTTGATGTAGTGTAGATGATGGTGTAGTTGATGTAGTGTAGATGATGGTGTAGTTGACGTACTGTAGATGATGGTGTAGTTGATGTAGTGTAGATGATGGTGTAGTTGATGTAGTGTAGATGATGGTGTAGGTGATGTATTGTAGATGATGGTGTAGTTGATGTAGTGTAGATGATGGTGTAGTTAATGTAGTGTAGATGGGGGTGTAGTTGATGTAGTGTAGATGATGGTGTAGTTGATGTAGTGTAGACGATGGTGTAGTTGATGTAGTGTAGATGATGGTGTAGTTGACGCACTGTAGATGATGGTGTAGTTGATGTAGTGTAGATGATGGTGTAGTTAATGTAGTGTAGATGATGGTATATAGATGATGTAGTGTAGATGATGGTGTAGTTGATGTAGTGTAGACGATGGTGTAGTTGATGTATTGTAGATGATGGTATATAGATGATGTAGTGTAGATGATGGTGTAGTTGACATACTGTAGATGATGGTGTAGTTGATGTAGTGTAGATGATGGTGTACAGTAATTGATATAGTGTAGATGATGGTGGAGTTGATGTAGTACCACACACAACACTAGTCTATCACACCTGTACCACACACAACACTGGTCTACCACACCTGTACCACACACAACACTGGTCTATCACACCTGTACCACACACAACACTGGTCTACCACACCTGTACCACAGACAACACTGGTCTATCACACCTGTACCACACACAACACTGGTCTACCACACCTTTACCACACACAACACTGGTCTACCACACCTGTACCACACACAACACTGGTCTATCACACCTGTACCACACACAACACTGGTCTACCACACCTGTACCACAGACAACACTGGTCTATCACACCTGTACCACAGACAACACTGGTCTATCACAACTGTACCACACACACACACACACCATCTGTTAAATCCTTGAAGAAAAATTAGCTAAATTAGTTATATCTTCGTCATCGTGAATACTAATATGAGAAATCATACCCAGGTAAAAATGACATAGAATTTAGTCTCATTGCTAGAAAAATTAAATCTTTATTTCGTTAATTAGAGGAGCTGATGAAAGGTACTCAAGGGAACAACAGCTAATTGCAAACTAACAAGACCAGACTCCTTCAGGTTTCATTTTCTGCAGACATTACGACGAAAATATATGCACGGATTTAACAGAAGTGTTTTGTCATAGAGGTTTTGTAGATGAAATTGCTGTAAAATAAGGATCACCTGAAAATTAGGAATACTTAGTTTAATTCACGTTATCGGGCCGGTTAGAGTAGGTTAGATTAGGTTGTGTTGTGTAAGGTTAGGTTAGGTTTGGTTAGGTTAGGTTAGGTTAGGTTAGGTTAGGTTGTGTTGTGTAAGGTTAGGTTAGGTTTGGTTAGTTTAGGGTGTTTAATTATCAGGTTAAATAAGTTATGGTGCTTAGTCTTTCGGTGATCAGGTAATCCGACTCTTCAAAGCTCCTTTCTTGATCCCGTGACGGTCGTGTGTGAGGAAGTGTACCATTCACCACACCACATTATATCAAGTACATAACATTATCGAGGTAATACAGACTCATAAATCAAAACATTAGGATAATAAAGTTAATTTTTGTCTTAGAACTGACATAAAAACGGTGCTTAAACACATCGATTCGAATAATTTTTCCCCATGAACACTTGATATCTGTAACTTTATGATTATATTGGGATTTATATTTTGTTCATGTTTTCTATTATTTTGGAAATAATGTAGCAATGAATGGTATTATTATTATTATTATTATTTTGTATTAAGTGATTACAATACTCCGATGCAAAACGTAATCAATTTTATTTCCGTGTTTTTTTTTCTTCTGACTAATACTAAACGTTCGCTCATAAAGGCAGACAACTAGCACGTAGAGAGAAAAAAGTTTTAATGTGAGTTAGGAAAAAAATTATATGAAAGGAAAAGTTACAAAAAAAGTTTACAGCAAAAATTTGGATAAATGAATGAAATTAAAAGAAATGTAAGGATTTTTTATTTGTCTTTTTTTGTCAACTTTACAAATAATTAGTGAGATAAATCCTCTTGTCTCTCTGATCTTTCTCACTATTTCATTTCTTTCGTATGTATGTATGTATGTATGTATGTATGTATGTATGTATGTTAAATTACATGATAATTTATGTTGAACGGTTTTGGTGGTAAAATAAAAGCATGAATATAGAGAAGGTATTACAAAAAATATTAATACTTAGATAATATTTTAAAAACCAATATTATATCCTATATTTTAACAAAGACAGCGTGTTTCCCCAGCACGATTAACCTGCCATTTTGAGACTTAGACTTTTTGTAAAGAAAATTTTTCAAAAGCTCAGTCGGTAAAGTTGGAACATGAGGTATGAGAACCCATCTATGGAGACAACAGATAGCACACACAGCGCCGCGAATATTATTGACATGTGGTAGGTCATTATAAATTTCATATAATTTTTTGTTCCTTCATTAAAAAATTCAGCCTGTGCCTCCTCCTCAAGGGAGGTGGATGTCTTATCCTCAAGGCGGGAAGGTGTCTCATCCTCAAGGCGGCAGGGTGTGTCCTCCTCAATATCGATGGGTGTCTCCTCCTCACTGTGAGAGAGTAGACTCGCCCTCATTGTGGGAGGGTTGTTCCTCCAAGACGGTTGAGGGTTACTTATCCTCAATGCTGGATGCTGCTTCATGAATAAAGCATTAGGTTCCTCCTCCTCAGCATTAGGTGTCTCCTCAATATCGATGGGTGTTTCCTCCTCACTGTGAGAGAGTAGACTCGCCCTCATTGTGGGAGGGTTGTTCCTCCAAGACGGTTGAGGGTTACTTATCATCAATGCTGGATGCTGCTTAATGAATAAAGAATTAGGTTCCTCCTCCTCAACATGGGGTGTCTTCTTCTCATTGTGGCAGGGTGTCTTCTTCTCACTGTGGGAGGGCGTCTTCTTCTCACTGTGGGAGGGTGTCTTCTTCTCACTGTAGGAGGGTCTCTTCTTCTCACTGTGGGAGGGTCTCTTCTTCTCACTGTGGGAGGGTGTCTCCTTCTCACTGTGGGAAGGTCTCATCTCCACAACATGGGAGGGTGTCTTCTCACTGTGGGAGGGTGTCTCCTTCTCACTGTGGGAGAGTATCTTCTTCTCACTGTGGGAAAGTGTCTCCTTCTCACTGTGGGAGGGTGTCTTCTTCTCACTGTGGGAGGGTGTCTCCTCACTGTGGGAGGGTGTCTCTTTCTCACTGTGGGAGAGTATCTTCTTCTCACTGTGGGAAAGTGTCTCCTTCTCACTGTGGGAGGGTCTCTTCTCACTGTGGGTGGTTATCTCCTTCTCACTGTGGGAGGGTGTCTCCTCACTGTAAGAGGGTGTCTCCTTCTCACTGTGGGAGGGTGTCTCCTCACTGTGAGAGGGTGTCTCCTTCTCACTGTGGGAGGGTCTCTTCTTCTCACTGTGGGAGGGTGTCTCCTCACTGTGGGAGGGTGTCTTCTCCTCACTGTGGGAGGGTGTCTTCTCCTCACTGCGGGAGGGTGTCTTCTTTTCACTGTAGGGTGGTGTCTCCTTCTCACTGTGGGATGGTGCCTTTTCACTGTGGGAGGGTGTCTCCTCACTGTGGGAGGGTGTCTCCTCGGGGAGGGTCTCTTCTTCTCACTGTGGGAGGGTGTCTCCTTCTCACTGTGGGAGGGTGTCTCCTTCTCACTGTAGGAGGGTGTCTCCTCACTGTAGGAGGGTGTCTCCTTCTCACTGTGGGAGGGTGTCTCCTTCTCACTGTAGGAGGGTGTCTCCTCACTGTGGGAGGGTGTCATCTTTTCACTGTAGGAGGGTGTCTCCTTCTCACTGTGGGAGGGTTCTTAATTTTGTAATGGTACCAATTTCAACCCAAAAGACTTAGCAATTTAGTTTCTTTGCTCCACAGTCAATAGGGTGCTTGTATACCAATGCATATAATATGCATTTTCAAGGGGCATGTCAAAACTCCAGCAGCGGGTATCCCTTGTTTGACGCAACAACACTAGATAAACAAGAATTACTTTTATCGTAACCATTTTCAAATCTTGCTTCTCAATATGCAATAAAAACCTACCAGATAAATGACCAAATCTCGGTACTGTTCACAGTTTTGTATAGTTAGGTTGGAGCTTTGCAAATTTTGTGGAAAAAGATGAGAAATGAAAAGCACAAATGGGTTATCTTAGAAGTGTAGATGATGTAGTGTAGTGTACATAATGATGGTGGTGTGTAAATTATAGTGTAGATGATGCTGGTGTGTAGAAGATGATGGTGTGTAAATTATACTGTAGATGATGCTGGTGTGTAGAAGATGATGGTGTAGTAATGTAGATGACGGTGTACAGAAAATGATTTATTGTAGATGATGGTGTATAGATGATGATGTAGTGTAGATGATAGTGTAGTTGATGTAGTGTAGATGATGGTGTAGTTGATGTAGTGTAGATGATGGTGTAGTTGATGTAGTGTAGACGATAGTGTATAGATGATGATGTTGTGTAGATGATGGTATATAGATGATGATGTAGTGTAGATGATAG
Organism: Homarus gammarus; assembly: GCA_958450375.1. Taxonomy (NCBI): domain Eukaryota; kingdom Metazoa; phylum Arthropoda; class Malacostraca; order Decapoda; family Nephropidae; genus Homarus; species Homarus gammarus. Next base: position 856,204 of record CAUDMG010004058.1, on the reverse strand, counting down.
TGTAGTTGATGTAGTGTAGATGATGGTGTAGTTGATGTAGTGTAGATGATGGTGTAGTTGATGTAGTGTAGATGATGGTGTAGTTGATGTAGTGTAGATGATGGTGTAGTTGATGTAGTGTAGATGATGGTATATAGATGATGATGTTGTGTAGATGATGGTGTAGTTGATGTAGTGTAGATGATGGTGTAGTTGATGTAGTGTAGATGATGGTGTAGTTGATGTAGTTTAGATGATGGTGTAGTTGATGTAGTTTAGATGATGGTGTAGTTGACGTACTGTAGATTATGGTGTAGTTGATGTAGTGTAGATGATGGTGTAGTTGATGTAGTGTAGACGATGGTGTATAGATGATGATGTTGTGTAGATGATGGTGTAGTTGACGTACTGTAGATGATGGTGTAGTTGATGTAGTGTAGATGATGGTGTAGTTGATGTAGTGTAGATGATGGTGTGGTTGACGTACTGTAGATGATGGTGTAGGTGACGTACTGTAGATGATGGTGTAGTTGATGTAGTGTAGATGATGGTGCAGTTGATGTAGTGTAGATGATGGTGTAGTTGATGTAGTGTAGATGATGGTGTAGTTGATGTAGTGTAGATGATGGTGTAGTTGATGTAGTGTAGATGATGGTGTAGTTGATGTACTGTAGATGATGGTGTAGTTGATGTAGTGTAGATGATGGTGTAGTTAATGTAGTGTAGATGGGGGTGTAGTTGATGTAGTGTAGATGATGGTGTAGTTGATGTAGTGTAGATGATGGTGTAGGTGACGTACTGTAGATGATGGTGTAGTTGATGTAGTGTAGATGATGGTGTAGTTGATGTAGTGTAGATGATGGTGTAGTTGACGTAGTGTAGATGATGGTGTAGTTGATGTAGTGTAGATGATGGTGTAGTTGATGTAGTGTAGATGATGGTGTAGTTGATGTAGTGTAGATGATGGTGTAGTTGATGTATTGTAGATGATGGTGTAGTTGATGTAGTGTAGATGATGGTGTAGTTAATGTAGTGTAGATGGGGGTGTAGTTGATGTAGTGTAGATGATGGTGTAGTTGATGTAGTGTAGATGATGGTGTAGTTGACATACTGTAGATGATGGTGTAGTTGATGTAGTGTACTGTAGATGATGGTGTAGTTGATGTAGTGTAGACAATGGTGTATTTGATGTAGTGTAGATGATGGTGTAGTTGATGTAGTACCACACACAACACTTGTCTATCACACCTGTACCACACACAACACTGGTCTACCACACCTGTACCACAGACAACACTTGTCTATCACACCTGTACCACACACAACACTGGTCTACCACACCTTTGCCACACGCAACACTGGTCTACCACACCTGTACCACAGACAACACTGGTCTATCACACCTGTACCACAGACAACACTGGTCTATCACACCTGTACCACACACACACACACCATCTGTTAACTCCTTGAAGAGAAATTAGCTAAATTAGTTATGTCTTCGTCATCGTGAATAATAATATGAGAAATCGTACCCAGGTAAAAATGACATAGAATTTAGTCTCACTGCTAGAAAAATTAAATCTTTATTTCGTTAATTAGAGGAGCTGATGAAAGGTACTCAAGGGAACAACAGCTAATTGCAAACTAACAAGACCAGACTCCTTCAGGTTTCATTTTCTGCAGACATTACGACGAAAATATATGCACGGATTTAACAGAAGTGTTTTGTCATAGAGGTTTTGTAGATGAAATTGCTGTAAAATAAGGATCACCTGAAAATTAGGAGTACTTAGTTTAATTCACGTTATCGGGCCGGTTAGAGTAGGTTAGATTAGGTTGTGTTGTGTAAGGTTAGGTTAGGTTTGGTTAGGTTAGGTTAGGTTAGGTTAGGTTAGGTTAGGTTAGGGTGTTTAATTATCAGGTTAAATAAGTTATGGTGCTTAGTCTTTCGGTGATCAGGTAATCCGACTCTTCAAAGCTCCTTTCTTGATCCCGTGACGGTCGTGCGTGAGGAAGTGTACCATTCACCACACCACATTATATCAAGTACATAACATTATCGAGGTAATACAGACTCATAAATCAAAACATTAGGATAATAAAGTTAATTTTTGTCTTAGAACTGACATAAAAACGGTGCTTAAACACATCGATTCGAATAATTTTTCCCCATGAACACTTGATATCTGTAACTTTATGATTATATTGGGATTTATATTTTGTTCATGTTTTCTATTATTTTGGAAATAATGTAGCAATGAATGGTATTATTATTATTATTATTATTTTGTATTAAGTGATTACAATACTCCGATGCAAAACGTAATCAATTTTATTTCCGTGTTTTTTTTTCTTCTGACTAATACTAAACGTTCGCTCATAAAGGCAGACAACTAGCACGTAGAGAGAAAAAAGTTTTAATGTGAGTTAGGAAAAAAATTATATGAAAGGAAAAGTTACAAAAAAAGTTTACAGCAAAAATTTGGATAAATGAATGAAATTAAAAGAAATGTAAGGATTTTTTATTTGTCTTTTTTTGTCAACTTTACAAATAATTAGTGAGATAAATCCTCTTGTCTCTCTGATCTTTCTCACTATTTCATTTCTTTCGTATGTATGTATGTATGTATGTATGTATGTATGTATGTATGTTAAATTACATGATAATTTATGTTGAACGGTTTTGGTGGTAAAATAAAAGCATGAATATAGAGAAGGTATTACAAAAAATATTAATACTTAGATAATATTTTAAAAACCAATATTATATCCTATATTTTAACAAAGACAGCGTGTTTCCCCAGCACGATTAACCTGCCATTTTGAGACTTAGACTTTTTGTAAAGAAAATTTTTCAAAAGCTCAGTCGGTAAAGTTGGAACATGAGGTATGAGAACCCATCTATGGAGACAACAGATAGCACACACAGCGCCGCGAATATTATTGACATGTGGTAGGTCATTATAAATTTCATATAATTTTTTGTTCCTTCATTAAAAAATTCAGCCTGTGCCTCCTCCTCAAGGGAGGTGGATGTCTCATCCTCAAGGCGGGAAGGTGTCTCATCCTCAAGGCGGCAGGGTGTGTCCTCCTCAATATCGATGGGTGTCTCCTCCTCACTGTGAGAGAGTAGACTCGCCCTCATTGTGGGAGGGTTGTTCCTCCAAGACGGTTGAGGGTTACTTATCCTCAATGCTGGATGCTGCTTCATGAATAAAGCATTAGGTTCCTCCTCCTCAGCATTAGGTGTCTCCTCAATATCGATGGGTGTTTCCTCCTCACTGTGAGAGAGTAGACTCGCCCTCATTGTGGGAGGGTTGTTCCTCCAAGACGGTTGAGGGTTACTTATCATCAATGCTGGATGCTGCTTAATGAATAAAGAATTAGGTTCCTCCTCCTCAACATGGGGTGTCTTCTTCTCATTGTGGCAGGGTGTCTTCTTCTCACTGTGGGAGGGCGTCTTCTTCTCACTGTGGGAGGGTGTCTTCTTCTCACTGTAGGAGGGTCTCTTCTTCTCACTGTGGGAGGGTCTCTTCTTCTCACTGTGGGAGGGTGTCTCCTTCTCACTGTGGGAAGGTCTCATCTCCACAACATGGGAGGGTGTCTTCTCACTGTGGGAGGGTGTCTCCTTCTCACTGTGGGAGAGTATCTTCTTCTCACTGTGGGAAAGTGTCTCCTTCTCACTGTGGGAGGGTGTCTTCTTCTCACTGTGGGAGGGTGTCTCCTCACTGTGGGAGGGTGTCTCTTTCTCACTGTGGGAGAGTATCTTCTTCTCACTGTGGGAAAGTGTCTCCTTCTCACTGTGGGAGGGTCTCTTCTCACTGTGGGTGGTTATCTCCTTCTCACTGTGGGAGGGTGTCTCCTCACTGTAAGAGGGTGTCTCCTTCTCACTGTGGGAGGGTGTCTCCTCACTGTGAGAGGGTGTCTCCTTCTCACTGTGGGAGGGTCTCTTCTTCTCACTGTGGGAGGGTGTCTCCTCACTGTGGGAGGGTGTCTTCTCCTCACTGTGGGAGGGTGTCTTCTCCTCACTGCGGGAGGGTGTCTTCTTTTCACTGTAGGGTGGTGTCTCCTTCTCACTGTGGGATGGTGTCTTTTCACTGTGGGAGGGTGTCTCCTTCTCACTGTAGGAGGGTGTCTCCTCACTGTGGGAGGGTGTCATCTTTTCACTGTAGGAGGGTGTCTCCTTCTCACTGTGGGAGGGTGTCTCCTTCTCACTGTAGGAGGGTGTCTCCTCACTGTGGGAGGGTGTCTCCTTCTCACTGTGGGAGGGTGTCTCCTTCTCACTGTAGGAGGGTGTCTCCTCACTGTGGGAGGGTGTCATCTTTTCACTGTAGGAGGGTGTCTCCTTCTCACTGTGGGAGGGTTCTTAATTTTGTAATGGTACCAATTTCAACCCAAAAGACTTAGCAATTTAGTTTCTTTGCTCCACAGTCAATAGGGTGCTTGTATACCAATGCATATAATATGCATTTTCAAGGGGCATGTCAAAACTCCAGCAGCGGGTATCCCTTGTTTGACGCAACAACACTAGATAAACAAGAATTACTTTTATCGTAACCATTTTCAAATCTTGCTTCTCAATATGCAATAAAAACCTACCAGATAAATGACCAAATCTCGGTACTGTTCACAGTTTTGTATAGTTAGGTTGGAGCTTTGCAAATTTTGTGGAAAAAGATGAGAAATGAAAAGCACAAATGGGTTATCTTAGAAGTGTAGATGATGTAGTGTAGTGTACATAATGATGGTGGTGTGTAAATTATAGTGTAGATGATGCTGGTGTGTAGAAGATGATGGTGTAGTAATGTAGATGACGGTGCACAGAAAATGATTTATTGTAGATGATGGTGTATAGATGATGATGTAGTGTAGATGATAGTGTAGTTGATGTAGTGTAGATGATGGTGTAGTTGATGTAGTGTAGATGATGGTGTAGTTGATGTAGTGTAGATGATGGTGTAGTTGATGTAGTGTAGACGATAGTGTATAGATGAAGATGTTGTGTAGATGATGGTGTAGTTGACGTACTGTAGATGATGGTGTAGTTGATGTATTGTAGATGATGGTGTAGTTGATGTAGTGTAGACGATGGTGTAGTTGACGTACTGTAGATGATGGTGTAGTTGATGTAGTGTAGATGATGGTGTAGTTGATGTAGTTTAGATGATGGTGTAGTTGACGTACTGTAGATGATGGTGTAGTTGACGTACTGTAGATGATGGTGTAGTTGATGTAGTGTAGATGATGGTGTAGTTGATGTAGTGTAGATGATGGTGTGGTTGACGTACTGTAGATGATGGTGTAGGTGACGTACTGTAGATGATGGTGTAGTTGATGTAGTGTAGATGATGGTGCAGTTGATGTAGTGTAGATGATGGTGTCTTTGATGTAGTGTAGATGATGGTGTAGTTGATGTAGTGTAGATGATGGTGTAGGTGACGTACTGTAGATGATGGTGTAGTTGATGTAGTGTAGATGATGGTGTAGTTGATGTAGTGTACTGTAGATGATGGTGTAGTTGATGTAGTGTAGACAATGGTGTATTTGATGTAGTGTAGACGATGGTTTTAGTTGATGTAGTGTAGATGATGGTGGAGTTGATGTAGTACCACACACAACACTTGTCTATCACACCTGTACCACACACAACACTGGTCTACCACACCTGTACCACAGACAACACTGGTCTATCACACCTGTACCACACACAACACTGGTCTACCACACCTTTGCCACACACAACACTGGTCTACCACACCTGTACCACAGACAACACTGGTCTATCACACCTGTACCACAGACAACACTGGTCTATCACACCTGTACCACAGACAACACTGGTCTATCACACCTGTACCACACACACACACACCATCTGTTAACTCCTTGAAGAGAAATTAGCTAAATTAATTATGTCTTCGTCATCGTGAATACTAATATGAGAAATCGTACCCAGGTAAAAATGACATAGAATTTAGTCTCACTGCTAGAAAAATTAAATCTTTATTTCGTTAATTAGAGGAGCTGATGAAAGGTACTCAAGGGAACAACAGCTAATTGCAAACTAACAAGACCAGACTCCTTCAGGTTTCATTTTCTGCAGACATTACGACGAAAATATATGCACGGATTTAACAGAAGTGTTTTGTCATAGAGGTTTTGTAGATGAAATTGCTGTAAAATAAGGATCACCTGAAAATTAGGAGTACTTAGTTTAATTCACGTTATCGGGCCGGTTAGAGTAGGTTAGATTAGGTTGTGTTGTGTAAGGTTAGGTTAGGTTTGGTTAGGTTAGGTTAGGTTAGGGTGTTTAATTATCCGGTTAAATAAGTTATGGTGCTTAGTCTTTCGGTGATCAGGTAATCCGACTCTTCAAAGCTCCTTTCTTGATCCCGTGACGGTCGTGCGTGAGGAAGTGTACCATTCACCACACCACATTATATCAAGTACATAACATTATCGAGGTAATACAGACTCATAAATCAAAACATTAGGATAATAAAGTTAATTTTTGTCTTAGAACTGACATAAAAACGGTGCTTAAACACATCGATTCGAATAATTTTTCCCCATGAACACTTGATATCTGTAACTTTATGATTATATTGGGATTTATATTTTGTTCATGTTTTCTATTATTTTGGAAATAATGTAGCAATGAATGGTATTATTATTATTATTATTATTTTGTATTAAGTGATTACAATACTCCGATGCAAAACGTAATCAATTTTATTTCCGTGTTTTTTTTTCTTCTGACTAATACTAAACGTTCGCTCATAAAGGCAGACAACTAGCACGTAGAGAGAAAAAAGTTTTAATGTGAGTTAGGAAAAAAATTATATGAAAGGAAAAGTTACAAAAAAAGTTTACAGCAAAAATTTGGATAAATGAATGAAATTAAAAGAAATGTAAGGATTTTTTATTTGTCTTTTTTTGTCAACTTTACAAATAATTAGTGAGATAAATCCTCTTGTCTCTCTGATCTTTCTCACTATTTCATTTCTTTCGTATGTATGTATGTATGTATGTATGTTAAATTACATGATAATTTATGTTGAACGGTTTTGGTGGTAAAATAAAAGCATGAATATAGAGAAGGTATTACAAAAAATATTAATACTTAGATAATATTTTAAAAACCAATATTATATCCTATATTTTAACAAAGACAGCGTGTTTCCCCAGCACGATTAACCTGCCATTTTGAGACTTAGACTTTTTGTAAAGAAAATTTTTCAAAAGCTTAGTCGGTAAAGTTGGAACATGAGGTATGAGAACCCATCTATGGAGACAACAGATAGCACACACAGCGCCGCGAATATTATTGACATGTGGTAGGTCATTATAAATTTCATATAATTTTTTGTTCCTTCATTAAAAAATTCAGCCTGTGCCTCCTCCTCAAGGGAGGTGGATGTCTCATCCTCAAGGCGGGAAGGTGTCTCATCCTCAAGGCGGCAGGGTGTGTCCTCCTCAATATCGATGGGTGTCTCCTCCTCACTGTGAGAGAGTAGACTCGCCCTCATTGTGGGAGGGTTGTTCCTCCAAGACGGTTGAGGGTTACTTATCCTCAATGCTGGATGCTGCTTCATGAATAAAGCATTAGGTTCCTCCTCCTCAGCATTAGGTGTCTCCTCAATATCGATGGGTGTTTCCTCCTCACTGTGAGAGAGTAGACTCGCCCTCATTGTGGGAGGGTTGTTCCTCCAAGACGGTTGAGGGTTACTTATCATCAATGCTGGATGCTGCTTAATGAATAAAGAATTAGGTTCCTCCTCCTCAACATGGGGTGTCTTCTTCTCATTGTGGCAGGGTGTCTTCTTCTCACTGTGGGAGGGCGTCTTCTTCTCACTGTGGGAGGGTGTCTTCTTCTCACTGTAGGAGGGTCTCTTCTTCTCACTGTGGGAGGGTCTCTTCTTCTCACTGTGGGAGGGTCTCTTCTTCTCACTGTGGGAGGGTGTCTCCTTCTCACTGTGGGAAGGTCTCATCTCCACAACATGGGAGGGTGTCTTCTCACTGTGGGAGGGTGTCTCCTTCTCACTGTGGGAGAGTATCTTCTTCTCACTGTGGGAAAGTGTCTCCTTCTCACTGTGGGAGGGTGTCTTCTTCTCACTGTGGGAGGGTGTCTCCTCACTGTGGGAGGGTGTCTCTTTCTCACTGTGGGAGAGTATCTTCTTCTCACTGTGGGAAAGTGTCTCCTTCTCACTGTGGGAGGGTCTCTTCTCACTGTGGGTGGTTATCTCCTTCTCACTGTGGGAGGGTGTCTCCTCACTGTAAGAGGGTGTCTCCTTCTCACTGTGGGAGGGTGTCTCCTCACTGTGAGAGGGTGTCTTCTCCTCACTGTGGGAGGGTCTCTTCTTCTCACTGTGGGAGGGTGTCTCCTCACTGTGGGAGGGTGTCTTCTCCTCACTGTGGGAGGGTGTCTTCTCCTCACTGCGGGAGGGTGTCTTGTTTTCACTGTAGGGTGGTGTCTCCTTCTCACTGTGGGATGGTGCCTTTTCACTGTGGGAGGGTGTCTCCTCACTGTGGGAGGGTTTCTCCTCACTGTGGGAGGGTGTCTCCTTCTCACTGTGGGAGGGTGTCATCTTTTCACTGTAGGAGGGTGTCTCCTCACTGTGGGAGGGTGTCTCCTTCTCACTGTAGGAGGGTGTCTCCTCACTGTGGGAGGGTGTCATCTTTTCACTGTAGGAGGGTGTCTCCTTCTCACTGTGGGATGGTTCTTAATTTTGTAATGGTACCAATTTCAACCCAAAAGACTTAGCAATTTAGTTTCTTTGCTCCACAGTCAATAGGGTGCTTGTATACCAATGCATATAATAAGCATTTTCAAGGGGCATGTCAAAACTCCAGCAGCGGGTATCCCTTGTTTGACGCAACAACACTAGATAAACAAGAATTACTTTTATCGTAACCATTTTCAAATCTTGCTTCTCAATATGCAATAAAAACCTACCAGATTAATGACCAAATCTCGGTACTGTTCACAGTTTTGTATAGTTAGGTTGGAGCTTTGCAAATTTTGTGGAAAAAGATGAGAAATGAAAAGCACAAATGGGTTATCTTAGAAGTGTAGATGATGTAGTGTAGTGTACATAATGATGGTGGTGTGTAAATTATAGTGTAGATGATGCTGGTGTGTAGAAGATGATGGTGTAGTAATGTAGATGACGGTGTACAGAAAATGATTTATTGTAGATGATGGTGTATAGATGATGATGTTGTGTAGATGATAGTGTAGTTGATGTAGTGTAGATGATGGTGTAGTTGATGTAGTGTAGATGATAGTGTAGTTGATGTAGTGTAGATGATGGTGTAGTTGACGTACTGTAGATGATGGTGTAGTTGATGTATTGTAGATGATGGTGTAGTTGATGTAGTGTAGACGATGGTTTAGTTGATGTAGTTTAGATGATGGTGTAGTTGATGTAGTTTAGATGATGGTGTAGTTGACGTACTGTAGATGATGGTGTAGTTGACGTACTGTAGATGATGGTGTAGTTGATGTAGTGTAGATGATGGTGTAGTTGATGTAGTGTAGATGATGGTGTGGTTGACGTACTGTAGATGATGGTGTAGGTGACGTACTGTAGATGATGGTGTAGTTGATGTAGTGTAGATGATGGTGCAGTTGATGTAGTGTAGATGATGGTGTAGTTGATGTAGTGTAGATGATGGTGTAGTTGATGTAGTGTAGATGATGGTGTAGGTGACGTACTGTAGATGATGGTGTAGTTGATGTAGTGTAGATGATGGTGTAGTTGATGTAGTGTAGATGATGGTGTAGTTGACGTACTGTAGATGATGGTGTAGTTGATGTAGTGTAGATGATGGTGTAGTTGATTTAGTGTAGATGATGGTGTAGTTGATGTAGTGTAGATGATGGTGTAGTTGATGTATTGTAGATGATGGTGTAGTTGATGTAGTGTAGATGATGGTGTAGTTGATGTAGTGTAGACGATGGTGTAGTTGATGTAGTGTAGATGATGGTGTAGTTGACGCACTGTAGATGATGGTGTAGTTGATGTAGTTTAGACGATGGTGTAGTTGATGTATTGTAGATGATGGTATATAGATGATGTAGTGTAGTTGATGGTGTAGTTGACATACTGTAGATGATGGTGTAGTTGATGTAGTGTAGATGATGGTGTAGTTGATGTAGTGTAGATGATGGTGTAGTTGATGTAGTGTACTGTAGATGATGGTGTAGTTGATGTAGTGTAGATGATGGTGTAGTTGACATACTGTAGATGATGGTGTAGTTGATGTAGTGTAGATGATGGTGTAGTTGATGTAGTGTAGATGATGGTGTAGTTGATGTAGTGTACTGTAGATGATGGTGTAGTTGATGTAGTGTAGATGATGGTGGAGTTGATGTAGTACCACACACAACACTGGTCTACCACACCTGTACCACACACAACACTGGTCTACCACACCTGTACCACACACAACACTGGTCTACCACACCTGTACCACAGACAACACTGGTCTATCACACCTGTACCACACACAACACTGGTCTACCACACCTTTACCACACATAACACTGGTCTACAACACCTGTACCACACACAACACTGGTCTATCACACCTGTACCACAGACAACACTGGTCTATCACACCTGTACCACAGACAACACTGGTCTATCACACCTGTACCACACACACACACACCATCTGTTAACTCCTTGAAGAAAAATTAGCTAAATTAATTATGTCTTCGTCATCGTGAATACTACTATGAGAAATCGTACCCAGGTAAAAATGACATAGAATTTAGTCTCATTGCTAGAAAAATTAAATCTTTATTTCGTTAATTAGAGGAGCTGATGAAAGGTACTCAAGGGAACAACAGCTAATTGCAAACTAACAAGACCAGACTCCTTCAGGTTTCATTTTCTGCAGACATTACGACGAAAATATATGCACGGATTTAACAGAAGTGTTTTGTCATAGAGGTTTTGTAGATGAAATTGCTGTAAAATAAGGATCACCTGAAAATTAGGAATACTTAGTTTAATTCACGTTATCGGGCCGGTTAGAGTAGGTTAGATTTGGTTGTGTTGTGTAAGGTTAGGTTAGGCTTTGGTTACGTTAGGTTAGGTTAGGTTAGGTTAGGTTAGTTTAGGGTGTTTAATTATCAGGTTAAATAAGTTATGGTGCTTAGTCTTTCGGTGATCAGGTAATCCGACTCTTCAAAGCTCCTTTCTTGATCCCGTGACGGTCGTGTGTGAGGAAGTGTACCATTCACCACACCACATTATATCAAGTACATAACATTATCGAGGTAATACAGACTCATAAATCAAAACATTAGGATAATAAAGTTAATTTTTGTCTTAGATACTATTAAAAGAACTGACATAAAAACGGTGCTTAAACACATCGATTCGAATAATTTTTCCCCATGAACACTTGATATCTGTAACTTTATGATTATATTGGGATTTATATTTTGTTCATGTTTTCCATTATTTTGGAAATAATGTAGCAATGAATGGTATTATTATTATTATTATTATTTTGTATTAAGTGATTACAATACTCCGATGCAAAACGTAATCAATTTTATTTCCGTGTTTTTTTTTCTTCTGACTAATACTAAACGTTCGCTCATAAAGGCAGACAACTAGCACGTAGAGAGAAAAAAGTTTTAATTTGAGTTAGGAAAAAAATTATATGAAAGGAAAAGTTACAAAAAAAGTTTACAGCAAAAATTTGGATAAATGAATGAAATTAAAAGAAATGTAAGGATTTTTTATTTGTCTTTTTTTGTCAACTTTACAAATAATTAGTGAGATAAATCCTCTTGTCTCTCTGATCTTTCTCACTATTTCATTTCTTTCGTATGTATGTATGTATGTATGTATGTATGTATGTTAAATTACATGATAATTTATGTTGAACGGTTTTGGTGGTAAAATATAAGCATGAATATAGAGAAGGTATTACAAAAAATATTAATACTTAGATAATATTTTAAAAACCAATATTATATCCTATATTTTAACAAAGACAGCGTGTTTCCCCAGCACGATTAACCTGCCATTTTGAGACTTAGACTTTTTGTAAAGAAAATTTTTCAAAAGCTTAGTCGGTAAAGTTGGAACATGAGGTATGAGAACCCATCTATGGAGACAACAGATAGCACACACAGCGCCGCGAATATTATTGACATGTGGTAGGTCATTATAAATTTCATATAATTTTTTGTTCCTTCATTAAAAAATTCAGCCTGTGCCTCCTCCTCAAGGGAGGTGGATGTCTCATCCTCAAGGCGGGAAGGTGTCTCATCCTCAAGGCGGCAGGGTGTGTCCTCCTCAATATCGATGGGTGTCTCCTCCTCACTGTGAGAGAGTAGACTCGCCCTCATTGTGGGAGGGTTGTTCCTCCAAGACGGTTGAGGGTTACTTATCCTCAATGCTGGATGCTGCTTCATGAATAAAGCATTAGGTTCCTCCTCCTCAGCATTAGGTGTCTCCTCAATATCGATGGGTGTTTCCTCCTCACTGTGAGAGAGTAGACTCGCCCTCATTGTGGGAGGGTTGTTCCTCCAAGACGGTTGAGGGTTACTTATCCTCAATGCTGGATGCTGCTTAATGAATAAAGAATTAGGTTCCTCCTCCTCAACATGGGGTGTCTTCTTCTCATTGTGGCAGGGTGTCTTCTTCTCACTGTGGGAGGGCGTCTTCTTCTCACTGTGGGAGGGTGTCTTCTTCTCACTGTAGGAGGATCTCTTCTTCTCACTGTGGGAGGGTCTCTTCTTCTCACTGTGGGAGAGTGTCTTCTTCTCACTGTGGGAGAGTGTCTTCTTCTCACTGTGGGAGGGTGTCTCCTTCTCACTGTGGGAAGGTCTCATCTCCACTACATGGGAGGGTGTCTTCTCACTGTGGGAGGGTGTCTCCTTCTCACTGTGGGAGAGTATCTTCTTCTCACTGTGGGAAAGTGTCTCCTCACTGTGGGAGGGTGTCTTCTTCTCACTGTGGGAGGGTGTCTCCTCACTGTGGGAGGGTGTCTCTTTCTCACTGTGGGAGAGTATCTTCTTCTCACTGTGGGAAAGTGTCTCCTTCTCACTGTGGGAGGGTCTCTTCTCACTGTGGGTGGTTATCTCCTTCTCACTGTGGGAGGGTGTCTCCTCACTGTAAGAGGGTGTCTCCTCACTGTGGGAGGGTGTCTCCTCACTGTGAGAGGGTGTCTCCTTCTCACTGTGGGAGGGTCTCTTCTTCTCACTGTGGGAGGGTGTCTCCTCACTGTGGGAGGGTGTCTTCTCCTCACTGTGGGAGGGTGTCTTCTCCTCACTGCGGGAGGGTGTCTTCTTTTCACTGTAGGGTGGTGTCTCCTTCTCACTGTGGGATGGTGCCTTTTCACTGTGGGAGGGTGTCTCCTCACTGTGGGAGGGTTTCTCCTCACTGTGGGAGGGTGTCTCCTTCTCACTGTGGGAGGGTGTCTCCTTCTCACTGTAGGAGGGTGTCTCCTCACTGTGGGAGGGTGTCATCTTTTCACTGTAGGAGGGTGTCTCCTTCTCACTGTGGGAGGGTTCTTAATTTTGTAATGGTACCAATTTCAACCCAAAAGACTTAGCAATTTAGTTTCTTTGCTCCACAGTCAATAGGGTGCTTGTATACCAATGCATATAATAAGCATTTTCAAGGGGCATGTCAAAACTCCAGCAGCGGGTATCCCTTGTTTGACGCAACAACACTAGATAAACAAGAATTACTTTTATCGTAACCATTTTCAAATCTTGCTTCTCAATATGCAATAAAAACCTACCAGATAAATGACCAAATCTCGGTACTGTTCACAGTTTTGTATAGTTAGGTTGGAGCTTTGCAAATTTTGTGGAAAAAGATGAGAAATGAAAAGCACAATTGGGTTATCTTAGAAGTGTAGATGATGTAGTGTAGTGTACATAATGATGGTGGTGTGTAAATTATAGTGTAGATGATGCTGGTGTGTAGAAGATGATGGTGTAGTAATGTAGATGACGGTGTACAGAAAATGATTTATTGTAGATGATGGTGTATAGATGATGATGTTGTGTAGATGATAGTGTAGTTGATGTAGTGTAGATGATGGTGTAGTTGATGTAGTGTAGATGATGGTATAGTTGATGTAGTGTAGACGATAGTGTATAGATGATGATGTTGTGTAGATGATGGTATATAGATGATGATGTTGTGTAGATGATGGTATATAGATGATGATGTAGTGTAGATGATAGTGTAGTTGATGTAGTGTAGATGATGGTGTAGTTGATGTAGTGTAGATGATGGTGTAGTTGATGTAGTGTAGACGATAGTGTATAGATGATGATGTAGTGTAGATGATGGTATATAGATGATGATGTTGTGTAGATGATGGTATATAGATGATGATGTAGTGTAGATGATAGTGTAGTTGATGTAGTGTAGATGATGGTGTAGTTGATGTAGTGTAGACGATAGTGTATAGATGATGATGTTGTGTAGATAATGGTATATAGATGATGATGTTGTGTAGATGATGGTATATAGTTGATGATGTAGTGTAGATGATAGTGTAGTTGATGTAGTGTAGATGATGGTGTAGTTGATGTAGTGTAGATGATGGTGTAGTTGATGTAGTGTAGACGATAGTGTATAGATGATGATGTAGTGTAGATGATGGTATATAGATGATGATGTTGTGTAGATGATGGTATATAGATGATGATGTAGTGTAGATGATAGTGTAGTTGATGTAGTGTAGATGATGGTGTAGTTGATGTAGTGTAGACGATAGTGTATAGATGATGATGTTGTGTAGATGATGGTGTAGTTGATGTAGTGTAGATGATGGTGTAGTTGATGTAGTGTAGATGATGGTGTAGTTGACGTACTGTAGATGATGGTGTAGTTGATGTAGTGTAGATGATGGTGTAGTTGATGTAGTGTAGATGATGGTGTAGTTGACGTACTGTAGATGATGGTGTAGTTGATGTAGTGTAGATGATGGTGTAGTTGATGTAGTGTAGATGATGGTGTAGTTGACGTACTGTAGATGATGGTGTAGTTGATGTAGTGTAGATGATGGTGTAGTTGATGTAGTGTAGATGATGGTGTAGTTGATGTAGTGTAGATGATGGTGTAGTTGATGTAGTGTAGATGATGGTGTAGTTGTCGTAGTGTAGATGATGGTGTAGTTGTTGTAGTGTAGATGATGGTGTAGTTGATGTAGTGTAGATGATGGTGTAGTTGATATAGTGTAGATGATGGTGTAGTTGATGTAGTGTAGATGATGGTGTAGTTGATGTAGTGTAGATGATGGTGTAGTTGATGTAGTGTAGATTATGGTTTGTTGATGTAGTGTAGATGATGGTGTAGTTGACGTACTGTAGATGATGGTGTAGTTGACGTACTGTAGATGATTGTGTAGTTGACGTACTGTAGATGATGGTGTAGTTGATGTAGTGTAGATGATGGTGTAGTTGATGTAATGTAGATGATGGTGTAGTTGATGTAGAGTAGATGATGGTGTAGTTGATGTAGTGTAGATGATGGTGTAGTTGTTGTAGTGTAGATGATGGTGTAGTTGTTGTAGTGTAGATGATGGTGTAGTTGTTGTAGTGTAGATGATGGTGTAGTTGTTGTAGTGTAGATGATGGTGTAGTTGATTTAGCATAATTGATAGTGTAGGTTATTCCAAGAGTTCACAATTTGCACTTTAAACAATTTAAATCTGATACACACACACACACAAACACACACACACACACACACACTTGAAGCACTGGTATTTACTGGCACCAGTTTTGATTTTGTTATGCTGTATGGTACTCAAGCACTCCTTGTCTGTTATTCAAATTTCCTCAGCAGTTGCTGGTATCACTATAGGTTGTCTTAAACTAGTCTCTCACATTTTCCTCTCATCGTCCTGTGGACAGTAAATTACATAAGAACACAAGAACATAAGAAAATAAGGAGTCTGCAATAGGCCAGTTGGCCTGTGCATGGCAGCTCCTGTCGAGAGTTACTACCACTCTCTATCATCCATGAATCTATCTAGCCTCCTTTTGAAACTTTCCAGAGTTCCCGCGCTTACTACAAAGTTGCTAAGCTTGTTCCACTCGTCCACCACCCTATTTGTGAACCAGTTTCTTCCTATCTCCCTCCTAAACCTAAACTTATCCAACTTGAATCCGTTGCTCCGAGTCCTATCCTGCTCGGATATTATAAGAACTTTATCTATATCCCCTTTTTTGATTCCTTTCACCCACTTAAATACTTCTATCATATCTCCCCGCACTTTTCGTCTTTCTAGGGAATGCAAGTTAAGTTTCTTTAACCTATCCTTATATGGAAGGTTTCTAAGTCCCGGAATCATTTTTGTCATTCTTCGCTGCACCGACTCTAGTGAATTTATATCCATTCTATAATTAATAGGGGCACCAGAACTGAACCGCATAATTGAGGTGCAGCCTGACTAGCGCAAGATATAGTTGCAATATGACCTCTGCACTCTCTTTACTTACACTTCTAGATGTTAGGTTCTGAATAATAAGTTCTATATACAGGAGAGAACACAAACACCTGTTTAGTTTTGTAGGTTCGGTTTACTGGATAAGAGTATGTACACAAAGGGGAGTAGTGCTCTCCTTGGCTAGGCTCCTGGTCAACTGCTATAGACGACGTATGGCAAGTGATACATTAGCAGCTTCCATACGTCGCCAGGCACATTAATTAAGCATGTGGGATATGGTAATAACATTGCCACACGCTGCTAGCTAGGCTGAATAAATAATACATAAATGGAGCACATACATAATATACATACATAATATATAATCCAGCATACATAATATACATACACTAGATATAAAACCCAATACTCTGTTTGCCTTATTTCGAACATTAACGCACTGTTTTCTTGGCCGTAGGTCCGGGCTTACAAGTACCCCTAGGTCTCTTTCACAAGTCGACTTCTCTAGGTTGATGTTGTTAACGCTGTATACATTATAAGTATTTGTTCTTCCAATACTAAGTACGCTGCACTTGCTGGTGTTGAATTTCATTTGCCATTTTTCGGACCACCCCTGCAGTTTATTTAGATTCTCCTGTTATGCATTTGCATCCTGCCCTGAATTAATTTGCCGCCCTATTTTGGTGTCATCCGCAAACTAGCTTATGTCACTGCTGATCCCAGTATCTAGATCGTTTATGTAGATTATGAACAAGAGTGGGCCTAGTACTGACCCCTGGGGAACCCCACTGGTTACACGGCCCCACTCAGATTTAACACCATCTACGCTGACCCTCTGTGTTCTATCGGTGAGCCATGATTTTATCCAATTTAAAACTATCCTCTTGACACCATGAACCTTAATTTTTCTCAGAAGCCTCTGATGCGGTACTCTGTCAGATGCTTTGCTAAAGTCTAAGTAAATAACATCGTATTTTTCGCCATTATCTACTACATCGAAGACTTTCCTAAAAAACGTTAGCAGATTTGTTAGACAAGATTTTCCCTTTGTAAACCCATGTTGAGAGTCGTAGATTAATTTGCTTTTCTCTAGATGCGATCGGATGCTATCTGCTACAATTGATTCAAGAAATTTCCCCACTACTGACGTCAAACTGATCGGCCGGTAATTTAACGCTGATGCTCTGTCTCCCTTTTTGAATATGGGTACTACATTTGCCTGTTTCCACAAGTCTGGCACAACTCTAGTGTCTAATGATTTTGTAAATAAGTTTACGAGGGGTCCGCTAATCTGTTCCTTACACTCTTTCAAGACTCGGGGAAAATTTCATCCGGCCTTGGGGATTTTGTTTTCTTTAGTTTATTTATCTTCTTAAGAACATCATCCTTTCTGATAGTGATTTTCTTTAATTTCTCTTCTACCTTTCCCTTAAATATCAGTTCCACCTCTGGAATTTCATCGCAAATTTCTTCTGCCCAACTTTGTCCTTGGCCTTTGTCCTATATAGCTGGAAATATCCCTTGGGATTCGCCTTGGATTCTCTTGCTATTTTGATTTCATAGTCTCTCTTTGCTTTCCTTACATTTTTCTTAACATTCCTAGATAGTTCATTATACCTGTTTCTGAGCTGCTCCTCCTTTCTTTATTCCTATGTCATGTTTAAGTTTTCTGGTCATCCACCTTGGTTCATTCTTATTTGACCTAATTTTTCTGTATGGTATATTTTGTTCTTGTGCTTTATGTCGTATACTGGTGAATATATTATAGTCATGATCAATTGTTGTGTCATCTATGACCTCACCCTACTGGCGACTGACGTGACTGTTCCCAGGTGACCTCACCTAAGTACCCTCTTAACCCCTGATAATCCGCCAACCGAAAGTTTGGGACTCTTACCATATTGTCATTGTTTTTTGTTTCCCAATTTAGGGTGAACCTGATTTCTCTGTGATCACTGTTACCTAGTTCTTCCCCTACTGTGATATCTCTGATAATATTTTCTTTATTTGTTAACACTAGGTCTAATATATTGTCACCTCTAGTAGGTTCTGTAATTAGTTGTTTCAAAAGATTGTCCTGTACTGCGTCTAGGAAGTCTTCAGATTCATAGTCACCTACAATGTTGTCCCAGTTAATATTTCTGAAGTTGAAATCTCCCATAATGCACATGTTGTTATATTTTGCTGCCCTACTCAGTTCCTGCCATATGGGCTGAGCTGCTTCTTTCCCAAGACTTGGGGGCCTGTAAATCACTACCGTAATTAGTTTTTTTCTTCCTTCCATGATTTCTACCCCTACAGACTCGGTTCCTATTTCACCCTTTATTGAATTATTAATACAACATTTTAATGTATCCTTGACGAAGAGTGCGACCCCTCCCCCTTTCCTACCTTCCCTGTCCTTGTGAAAAAGGTTGTACCCTTCTATGTGGTACTCTGATAAAAAAAAATTTGCTCGCCAGATTCATCCAAGTTTCGGTGATTGCTATGACGTCTACATTCTCGGTACATACAACCGCTCCCAGCAAGTCTATTTTATTTCTAACGCTCCTACTGTTTGTATAATATACATTTAAACCTACCCTTCCCTGGTCCTGTTTTACCCCTTGTCCTGAGTAACCAATTTTACTTCCCAGGACCTGCTTGTTTTTTGACTCCCACTTTCCCCGACCTCTCTCTACTGGCGAACCACCCCCTCCCCCCTTTGGAGTGACAATTTCACGCTCCAGGGATGCAGACAATGTCTTTACCCCTGCATGAGACAAGTGCACTCCGTCACCACTGTACAGGTAGTCGTTGCCATAGAATCGTTGCCAGCTATCAATGAATGCCCAACCATTGTTTGAACAATGTTTTTCCAGTCGGCAATTTATAGCAATTGTCCTGGACAGCCATTCACGACCAACCCCTCTTCTCGGCAAGACACCACATACTATCGGGATCCCTCCCCTATCTCTAATCTTCCCCAGCGCCTCCCTATTCCACTTGAAAAGTTCCTCACTCCTAACCTTTCCTATGTCGTTTCCTCCCACACTAAGACACACTACTGGCTTGGTACCCTCCCCTGACAAAACCCTATCTATCCTCTCAGCTACATGCCCTATCCCAGCCCCAGGAAAACACACCCTAGTCCTACGTTTCCTATCTCTTTCACAAAAAGTCGTATCTAAAAACCTCACCTGGCTGTCCCCAACTACCACGACCTTACCTCTGGGCAGGGTTTGTACAACTGTCCTTTCCTCTCCCTGCACCACACTTTCCTGCCTCTTCTCTTCCCTGCCAGCTTCCTCCAGCACCTGGTAGGGGTTACTACACTCCACACCCTGGTCAGCTTTCCTGAATCTGACCCTAGTCCCCTTGGAGACAACCACTCTCCACGCCTGCTCCTCCTTCGCAGGTGTCCTGATAGGCAGGACACCTACCTGAAGGAGTTCAGTTCTGAGGGCTTCATTTTCCCCCTTTAGAGTGTCGATCTCACTCCTCAACTGCCCCAGCTGCCCCAGCTGGAATAGTTCACATTGCATGGTGGTAATGAGAACATATCTGTTTCCATGGTTATCACTTCGATATTTATTTATTTTATTTTAATTTTCATACATTTATTTTCTAAGTATATGCAATAACACTCGTCCTTGGAAAGAACCATATCATAATTAACTCACTAATTAGCCACTCCCACAGGTAATGCAATACCAATTAGGGACAGGTGGTGTGGTATAACCCTTCTGTCACACACACACACACACACACACTACATCCCTACCGGAACAAGATGTGGTTGGTTTTAAATAAAATTGCAACATCGACATAGACACTCCTCTAAATGGCTGTATTTTTTTAGGCAAAGGTGTTCTCAGGTGATAACAGTGATTGCCAATTAAGCCCCGTAGTGGTCTTGACTCAGGCATTAATTAGATAAGTAGTTTACTGTTGTGTGTATGAGTGAAATTTTGTAATAACTGTGTCTAGTGTTTCAGGTTAGGGGGAATCTTAAATTGTTGCCATTCGGATATGTTTGATATGATGATGATGTGTGATGCAAGTATATGGTGAGTCATGCATATGGTGAGTCATGCATATGGTGAGTCATGTATATGGTGAGTCATGTATATGGTGAGTCATGCATATGGTGAGTCATGCATATGGTGAGTCATGCATATGGTGAGTCATGTATATGGTGAGTCATGCATATGGTGAGTCATGCATATGGTGAGTCATGCATATGGTGAGTCATGCATATGGTGAGTCATGTATATGGTGAGTCATGTATATGGTGAGTCATGTATATGGTGAGTCATGCATATGGTGAGTCATGTATATGGTGAGTCATGCATATGGTGAGTCATGTATATGGTGAGTCATGTATATGGTGAGTCATGTATATGGTGAGTCATGTATATGGTGAGTCATGTATATGGTGAGACATGCATATGGTGAGTCATGTATATGGTGAGCCATGTATATGGTGAGTCATGTATATGGTGAGTCATGTATATGGTGAGTCATGTATATGGTGAGTCATGTATATGGTGAGTCATGCATATGGTGAGTCATGTATATGGTGAGTCATGCATATGGTGAGTCATGCATATGGTGAGTCATGTATATGGTGAGACATGCGTATGGTGAGTCATGTATATGGTGAGTCATGCATATGGTGAGTCATGCACATGGTGAGTCATGTATATGGTGAGTCATTTACATGGTGAGACTTGCACATGGTGAGTCATCCATATGGTAAATCATCCAAATGATGACTTGAGACGCATGCACCCGTTAATAAGTTCTCGTCTAGTTCTGAAGTATTTTTCAACCATTTCCCACAAAAATGTTTAATAATCTTATTTGACGGTAACCTCGTAGTGCTACCTGCCTCTTCCTCTCTTGTTACCTGTACCATCTAGTTCATAGTACCACACCTGACAACATTCCCACTCACTCATCCTACTCCACGACGCCTGAACACCCTCTGAGTCAGGTCTTTGTCGTCTTGGGTTACACTGTATCATCCTCCCTCCCTCCTTCACTCACTCTTCTTCCTGGACCACAAGAGAACCGTTTTAACCTTAGTGTGTTTGTCTGTGCGTGTGTGTATTTGCGTGCGTGTGTGTATGTGTGTGTTCACCCCGGCACATTTCACGCCCCGTCACCGTCCAACACTCAGCTCCCCAGCAGGAGGAGAGGATCTGGCGAGGGAGTTTCATAGCTACGGTTATTTCACCCAAACTTGTTAGAAGAAGTTAAAGTCCTGTTTATCCTTGCTTAGGACGTTTTAATTGGCCAAGTTTTGCCCGAAGGAAGTTATGGCAGCCATTATCACCCAGGATTTTTCTGCTGGAGATTTGCATAGCTTGTTATATATATGTTCCCGGAGGTGGCAGTGTTATGGTGCCTGGCGCTGTCTGCTGTCAGTGCCTCGGGCTGCCTGGGTACAAACTTTTTTAATTTCTTATCCTAAAAAGTATCAGTTAAAAGATTAGATATTTAGCCAATAAATTATACGAGATAGATTGATATATTATTATTTTTAACTTTGTCTCATATTTACGTTTAATTTTCCATTGGGTTTGAAATTATGTAAATGTTAGAGTAGAGAGAATAGTGCTGCTCTGTAATCTCTTCTTATTATCAACAAAATATATTCTGAATGTACGAACAAATGTGTGTGTGTGTGTGTGTGTGTGTGTGTGTGTGTGTGTGTGTGTGTCACCTCAGTGCAACACATGGCAATACCCAGTAAAGGTGTGTTGTTACCTGTGCCACGACACCTACACGAGGCGCACAAAGGACGTAAGCGGACTGGTGGTTAAATCTCTTGTTATAAAGAGATTACCTGAAATAAGATGAGGTGTATAATTAGTGTATTATGATGTAAAAAAAAATATATATTAATTATACCCCGAGTGAAAAGGACTCCACCAAACCATCTTTAAAAATTCTCTTTAGAAAAATTTTGACGTTGAATCTGGTAATGCATTCATACTCGCCCTGAAAACACTCGCTGGGATACATAAATGTGGATAGATTACACGAGATAAAAGAAATTAATGAAATATAGTATTAATGATGGTAAGTTTGCGTTTTTCTAGGACTCGGATACATGAACGGATTAAATCTTATCCCGTAGTTAGTAATCTCGCGGAACTGAGAGTGATGACATTTATATGCGTACAGAAAATGAATTCGTGTTCGTTTAATGAATACATTTTTAAACTTGCTCCAGTATTTGATATTGAGAACCCCCAAAAAAATCAAAATACCCCCAAAATTTAACCATTAACAACGAAAAAATTAGTCAAATTGGATATTTTTTCTTTTCTGGTTCTAAATTTCTTTTAATAAAACTACTCAAAAATTCAACTGGGAAAAATAAAATTGTATTCAGATAATATTTTTTCCTTCTGCACTATAAATAAGCTGCCGTCTCTTTGCTAACGAGTTATGTTATCTCTTCCTAATGAGCTGCGGTGTCCAGTTACCTGCCGGTGTGTGTCGTGAATTTAAGTTACTGATTATGGTGAAACTGTGTGCGGGAAGTCAAGCCCTTAAAATACGCAATCGACTCGATCCATCATCACTTGAACACACGGATGCGAGCTATACGAGGAAAGCGTCATTTTGTCCTGAGTTAAAGGGGGGGAAAATTGATACCGTATATATTTTGTTGGAGAGCTTGTGGGGGAAGAGGGAGGGAGGGAGGGAGGGAGGGGGGGTAGGAAGGAGGTAAATGTGTTTGTGTCTGTCTGTGTTAATAAATTGGGCTCCACCACTCGTGAAAACACACACACACACACACACACACACACAAGAGGCTGGTCAGTACTCTGGACACACAACACTGCCAGCCGCCTCTTGAATTATAGCTCGTAAAGACATATTGATGTGACGTGTAATAAAATAGGAATGTTGTCCTCACTGCCCAAAATCCGTATCAGCGTTATGGTGATGTGTGTCCTGAGGGCGGTAGGTGGCTGACTGTCCAGGTAGGTGTGTGTGTGTGTGTGTGTGTGTGTGTGTGTGTACGAACGTTTAATGAAGAAGGTGGATCTCAGTCAGTTGTGGAGGTGTAATATAGACTATTGTTGACTGTGTCTTTGGTGTCTTTTTCATCATCAGTTTGGTCCCCCCCCCCCCTCTCAAAACCCTTTATTCGCCTGTGTCTTCGTCAGCTTCGTCAGACACTGGCTTTCCTTGTCTCGTGTCTTCCTCCTTCATCCTCGCAATCACTTCCTTTAATTTCAAGTTTTCGTCCTTGAAGGAAGGTAGGAAGGAAGGAGAGAGCAAGACACAGATCGGGAGTTGTATTACCTCTGTGTTTAGACGTAAGCCCAGGTAAGATCTACGGAAGCAATTAACCTGTGAGGAGTAAAACCAACAGGTGAGAAGATAAGGCAAACTATAACCAGAAATATATCTTCATCATCCATTTACACCAAATATAGTCTGGGTAGTGAACAATAACATAACCTCTACTATTTTATTCATATTAATGTCATAGATGAGAAATTTATCGACAATGTTTAAAATGGAACCTGTAAATTAATTTCATATTCATTTTTGTGTTAATTAAGAAATATGATGTTGGTCAGATGTGACAGGGAATATATAACTGTAATGGCATAGTTAATTGTGAATCTGATTAAATGGATTACAATAGCACTATAAATCACGGGGTAAATAACACGATTCACACACTACGACTGAGGACAACAGCTCAGAACACTGGTCACGGGTACTAAACGGATCACGGCAAGAATAGTGACACAAGTTTATTTGACGGTTAATTGAACACCCTAACGCTACCTAGGGGGGGGGGGTAGATTAGATTAGTTTAGGTTAGGGTATGTTAGGTTAGGTAAAGTTAGGTTAGGTAAAATTAGGTTAGGTTTTGGTAGGTTAGGCTACGATATGTTAAGTAAGGTTTGGTCAGGTTAGGTTAGGTTAGGTTAGGTGAGGTTAGGTTAGGTTACGGTATGTTAAGTTAGGTTAGGTTAGGTTAGATTTGGTTAGATTAGAATTAGGATGTTTAAATAATCAATTGAAATAAACTGGGGTGACCAATCTTCATGTAATACAACTATACACACTCTCCAGCACTGGCAAGATGAGTTAATAAGCCCGAGTAAACACACAAGACATGACTTAAACTAAATCCTTCCCCTTGTTGTTAGAGAAATGTAAAACAAACGTGGGAATATGATGATCACGTGACTCTCTTCCTCTCCAACCCTCCTCCTCCTCTCCTTCCTCACTCCTCCTTACTTTTCTCCCTCTATTCCTCTCACAATCCCCTCTCCCTCACCCCCTTTCCTTTCTCCTCCCTTCACTGCCCCCTCTTCACCCTCCTACAAATCTTTTCCCCCTTACTGCCCCCTCTTCCTCGTTTTCCTACCCCCTTTTCCACACCCTCTTATCTCCTTTCTCCCTTCTACTACGGCCCCACCTCATCTTTGCCCTTACCCTCCTCTTCCCTCCAACCCCTCCTCACCTTCCTATTCTTTTCCTCCCATCACTACTCCTCTCTTCCCCACCTCTCCCCCCCTCTCCTCGTCCCTCTCCCCTCTCTCCTCGTCCCTCACCCAGATAGATAATAACCGACTCAACGTAATGAGACTCAGAATATGACCCACTCAACAACTACCACTCAACTAACAGCAGATTGGTGCAGTGCGGAACCCAATTTCCCGATCTAAATATTCTGCCACACTTCGACTGGCATCATATATTTACCCCCCAACGCACGGCACAGTTCACTAACGCTATAGTCCAGATGTCGCTAATATCGTTGGAGAGATTCGTTCGCCGTTACGTTACAAAATACTGCTGCAAATCCTCTGGTGTACTTGTGTGGGGGAAGGGAGAGGAGGAAAGGGGGAAGGAGAGGAGGGAATCATGGGGAAAGGGAGAGGAGGAAGGGGGGAAGGAGAGGAGGAATGATGGGGGAGGAGAGGAGGGGGGATGGGAGAGGACAGGAGGGGGGTGGGGGAGGAGAGGAGGGGAGGAGGGAAGAGGGAGGGTTAGCAGAATGTGTATGACGGGAGCTGGTAGTAGAGTACGAGGGAGAAAGGGACTGTGTTTAAGAATGAGGGAGGGAAGGAGGGAGGCTGGTAAGAGTGAGAGAACGCGGGCTATTGATATTGAAACAGTTTATTTAGCCATAAAAATACAGATACAGAGTGGACAATAATAACAATATTGACATGGCTGAGCCAGTTGAGAGCCTGAGTTCTCTTAGTGGCTAGTGATCAAGGATGAGAGAAAGAGGAAGGTAGGGGGAGAGAGAGAGAGAGAGAGAGAGAGAGAGAGAGAGAGAGAGAGAGAGAGAGAGAGAGAGACTATACTCCCTCCCTAGGATCACAGACACATAAGCCATACACTCACCACACGAACCAGACACACGGTTCGTATATCTTCCCAATCTCAACCAACTCCTTTCATCATCTTATTTACATTAACCTTCTACGTAAAATCAATATATCTGAGCTCTAGTTTATTTTATTTATCACCTCAATGAGTCTCCATTTACTTGACTCGTATAACAGTTAAGCGAGTCGTGTTGCCATCGGAGTAACAAGAAACTTCTGCTGACGTGATCAAACAATTTCTCTTCTTTTTTTTTTTTTTTTAGAATACCAATTTGGGTTGAGGTTGATAATAATCTCTTAGGTCAATTTCTGTCTCTTAAATAAAACTCAGACGATGTATCAGGATGGAAATGGTCACAGAGGAATATAGACGCCATTTGGGATATTAAGTTTCATACTTTAATATCGACTCGACCACTTAGATCTGTACTAACATATCCATCTATGAGGAACAATAAATCGCCTGAACCAATTTATGTCAAACCTCTGAATAGCTTAGTTAATGTTGGACAATTTGTAAAAG
Source organism: Homarus gammarus (assembly GCA_958450375.1). NCBI lineage: Eukaryota > Metazoa > Arthropoda > Malacostraca > Decapoda > Nephropidae > Homarus > Homarus gammarus. The sequence goes on along the minus strand of CAUDMG010004058.1, from coordinate 829,891 downwards.
ACATCTAAGCTAAAATTGGTCAATTATCTCAAAAAATCTCCTGTCGCTCACATTATAAATAGCTTCGTCAACTAAAGCTCCTCAGAGTCCTACAGGAAACCTTTTAGTGAAGTCCTTTGTGGGGGAACAATAGGAGTGACCCTGAATACTTTACACGCTTGGGCTGAGAAGAATAGAGGGAGGGTAGGTGGATGGGTGGGGCGGCCCGTGTGTGTCCGGAGACTGTTGACCTTTGACTCAAGCTGTGATCCCTTCTGCGTGACCTAGTTTTTTTCTGTTTGTTTGTCTGACTTTGGTGATGTGTGTATGTGTTGTGTGTGTGTGTTGTGTGTGTGTTGTGTGTGTGTGTGTTGTGTGTGTTGTGTGTGTGTGTGTGTGTGTGTGTGTGTGTGTGTGTTTCTCTAGTGTGTTTGTAGGTGCGTTTGTCTTTGTAAGTATGATTGTTTTTATGTTTGTATATGTGTATAAGTTTGAGAGAGAGAGAGAGAGAAACAATTAATAAAGACACATAAGAACAGACAAAGATAATAAATTAAAGACACAACACACACACACACACACACACACACACACACACACACACACACAAACACACACACACACACACACACACAAACACATGAAAACGTAAAAAAACACGTTCTTCTCTTAACACCATTACTTCGACAGGTAACCACACCCGCTACGACACCACAACACACGCAGATAAAAAAAAGTTCTCCCTCCACCGCCTTTATTCGTCTATATAAATAAATACAGTCGATTCTATCATGTTCACCCAAAGCCTCTCACCACCCCTGTTCCCACCCAACACCTCTCATTCTATTGCCAAGTACTCTATTCCATCCCACCATCCTATTCCATCCCACCATCCTATTCCATTCCTCCATCCTATTCCATCCCACCACAATCACCTGCTACTCCCTCAACCAGCCTGCCGGAGATGTGGTCCCTGGAGTATTCCGTACGTGTTGGGTTGTGTGAAAGGCTGGACATGTTGCCGTGGCCTGGTGGTGTGGTGGAGACAACCTCTATCGAAATTTGGGAGAGAGAAAGCAAGTGTGTGTGTGTGTGTTGTGTGTGTGTGTGTGTGTGTGTGTGTGTGTTGTGTGTGTGTGTGTTGTGTGTGTGTGTGTGTGTGTGTGTGTGTTGTCTCTTTTATCTATTATTATCTTTGTTTTTATGTATCGTTATTAATTGTTTCTCTCTCTCAAACTCATACACCTGGTCTCAGTGGTCCGTGAGTCACCAAACTGATCTCAGTGGTCCGTGAGTCACCAAGCTTATCTCTGTGGTTCATGAGTCACCAAATCGGTCTCTGTGGTCCGTGACTTAGCAAGCTGGTCTCAGTGGTCCGTGACTCACCAAGCTGAGCTTAGTGGTCCGTGACTCACCAAGCTGGTCTTAGTGCTCCGTGAGTCATTAAGCTGGTCTTAGTGCTCCGTGAGTCACCAAGCTGGTCTTAGTGCTCCGTGAGTCACCAAGCTGGTCCCTGACAGCCGCCAGTGAACCACAGTCCCCAGGTGGCCGTGTTGCCAGAAAACATGTTGACACGAATTTCCCCGAGTCACCATTATAATAATTAGTATTACAACCTGCTGTGAAAGTAAAGAAGGAAAATGTGGCTTGCTGTGTAATTAAACTATATTTTGCATTATGTGATGGTTGAAGTCTCCTGAGATTTGTTGTACATTAATGTGAGTGTTGGGGACGGCGATGGCTTCTAAGTGTGTTATTGAAATTGATTTTATCTGGGACTTTAATGATGAAAATAATAACAAAAACAACAACTATAAATAATTAATAAATACTGAAAACATCAATAACAACTACATAAACACCGGCTACAGTAAAAAACAAAAAGTAAAACAATAACACTGACAACAAATATATTGTAAGTTGGACGGATATATGAGCGATAGGGGTCAGGTGTAAACGGGACTGCCCAGTATAGTCCAATAGCCTCGCTGCAGCTCCTCCACTCTTATGTTCTTATACCATCAGTGATAACAATAACAATAATATTTACAAGTAAAAAGAATTACCACACACTACATTACATTACACATCATTACAACAATACATCTCTGTCACTGAACCTTTGAGCTGTCAGTCATACAGAAAGACGCCTGAGCTTTGAATAATTATGTAAAGCGATTTCTTTTCCAATGCTGGTCTTTTCTTTCAGTAAAAATGTAATTGGAATACCTTAGAGATGAGTCATTATAAATCCATTTGTGATTCGAATGCAAATAAAATGGGTTACGTTTTTATATGATGTTATGTTTGTTATCTGGGTTGTAAACCGATTGTCTCGGAGCTTCGACACGTCATGTGAATCGGGAGGTTCATGATATCTATTTGTGAATCAATGTGTCTCGAACAGAAACTCTCGGAGTTTCGTTGTATCAAATGAACTATCTAGCGTCGATCAAAGCCTCTCAGAGTTTCACCACACTGTCACATGAACCGTTTTGTCTCGACCAGACAGTCTCGGAGGGTCATGAAATATTCATTAGTTCGGTAATGGAGCAGTTAATCATTAATCTGTTACGACAAGAATAAGAGATGGTCGAGCGGTCATAATTGGCCAAGACCTTGAGGACCAACGTTAATTGGTATTATACAAGATACGATTATTATATCTTAGAGAGAAAAAAGACTAATACTCTCTCTCTCTCTCTCTCTCTCTCTCTCTCTCTAACGGCATATATATATATATATATATATATATATATATATATATATATATATATATATATATATATATATATATATATATATATATATATATATATAAAATAAGGTTTACCTCTTGGCAGGAGAAATGTTCTTGAGTAGTGTCGTGTCCGTTCCGAATTAACTGGATTTTTTAACAGCAACATCTGGTATAAAAATTGCACAATTAAACTTTATTTTTACGAAGTCCATAATGGTTCCTCGCAGTAATGGTGGTACTTTACGCACCATCAACTTAAATCGTCATTACTAGCGAGGTAATGGCGATGATGTCTGCCTCTTGCCCCATGCAGAGAGACACTCACCGGACGTCTACTGCTGTTGCTCCTGGAGAAAAATGTGTGGCATATCCTTAATGACAATTGTTGGTAAAGTTTGTTTGTTAATGTTGCACTGTGTGTTCTTGTTAGCATTAAGTCTTGCAAAAACCGTGAACATGGGTTATAATGCTGAGGCTCGTGTATTCGTGTACACTGTACCATATCACTGTACCCTATAACTACGGTACTCTATGACTACTGCACCATATCACTGCACCCTATGACTACGGTACTGTATGACCACTGTACCACATGACTGTACCCTATGACTACGGTACTGTATAACCACTGTACCATATGACTGCACCCCATGAATACGGTACTCTATAACTACTGTACCATATGACCAATGCACCATATGACTACTGTACTATATGACTACTGTAATCTATGACCACAGTACCATATGACCAATGTACCATATGACTACTGGACCATATGACTTCTGTGTGATAGTTGTTTTGGTATCACACAACTTGTTTTAATTAAGCTCTGGAATTCTTTAAGTGGCTGGGCTTGATGTAAACACTTCTTACTGTTTTCCTCATATTATTGAAGCAGCTATATACACAGTAATAATCTGAGACAATAAATTATGAATTCTCTCCAGGAAAGTGTTGTAAATAACACTTTGAGATAACACTTGAGTTAAAAGTGTGGCTTCTCTGTCCAGTGGGTGGTGCTCTACTGCGTTCTCTGGGCATGAGAGAGCGAGCTGGTTGTTTGTTTAATCAGATGCCCTGTGCTCGACCTTTGAGAGAGTTGCAAGCCAAGTTATCTGTCATGAATAACTTGTTGACTCACTTGGTGAATAAGTTGGTGTTATTCATTTGGGTGAATATTTATATACAGCAAAGGTCCTGTTACAACTGTACCATATGACTACTATACCATGTGACCAATGTACCATATGACTACTGTACCATTTAGCCCCCGAAGACCACTTATATGATACTTGGAGTGATGGGTCCATAGTAACACTCTGACGTGTCGACAATACAATCACATCACACTGGTGGGAGTTGTGAGGGGACTCTCTCTCTCTCTCTCTCTCTCTCTCTCTCTCTCTCTCTCTCTCTCTCTCTCTCTCTCTCTCTCTCTCTCTCTCTCTCTCCTTGAGGTACACTTCATCACTAGCGACGCATGTTTGAGAGAGCTGTCGGATTACTTGGACAGAAACTCTAACAAGAATATCGTAACAGAAGATGTAAAGTTGGGAGAGATACAATCTTCTTCTTCTTCTTCTTCTTCTTCTTCTTCTTCTTCTTCTTCACACCAGGTCTTTAAGTCTTGTGACCATGGAGAACCTGACTAAGACCTCACAGGGCAGCCCTCTAAGTCTTCACATGAGTTGGTCGAGTTGTATGATGAGGAAAATTTGCATAAATTTAATTATTGAGTCATGTGTTTATATATTCATGACTTAAAAGTTTTTCATTATCAGAAGTTTTAGTCAACCGAGAGACTCTTGTGTGTGTGTGTGTGTTGGGCACGTGGGTGAGAATAATAATAATAATAATAATAATAATAATAATAATAATAATAATAATAATAATAATAACACACTTATCAGTTAATAAAATATGTATCAATAAATAAAACAATAAATATCAATAACAAATAACCGAAAATACGAAAAATACAGAAAACTAAAGATAAAAACAAGAAGAGAGAGAGAGAGAGAGAGAGAGAGAGAGAGAGAGAGAGAGAGGAAGATAAGCAGAAAGAGTGGAGAGTGGTGAGGAGAGAGTGAGAGGGAGGAAAAGGGGTGAAAAGGTGAGAGTAAGTGAATTTTGGAGTTGGAATATAGTAAATGGAGGAAAAGGAGGAGGAAGACTGAAGACGGGAGTAAACGTTGGATAAAGAAAAGATGATGAAGAGGGGAAGGGGCGAAGAGGAAGGGAGAGAGAGAGCGAGTGTGTATGTATGCATGAGATAGGCAGACAGACTGAGTAAGCGTGTGAGTATGTGTGTATGAGAGAGAGAGAGAGAGAGAGAGAGAGAGAGAGAGAGAGAGAGAGAGAGACCTATCCCTCACGGCTCCCCTGCATCATATACGGGTCACCTAACACGACGTAATCAAGTGTGTCACCAGCACTTAGTATCGCTTCACCTGTGTTGACCCGGTTAATGGGATCCGTTAAACTGAATGGTGGAGACAGGTGTGTTAGGATAAGTGTAATTAACGCTAGCTGGATGTTAATGGATGTGTTAAAGGGAATAATTTGAAGAAGGTAAGTTGGGATATAGGTTAATTAATAATACCTGGAGGTTAATGGATATTGTTAATGATGATAACTCAGGTGTGTTAGGATTATGTCAATTAGCATAGATTATTTTTAGTTTCCTGGGCCTGAAATAATAGTTACAAAATTGACCCACAAATATTCCCTCCCTTCCCTGGCCATCTGAGGCTCTGGTACAAGTTGGAGGTCTCGCTGCCCCCCTAGAAATCTGTACAGTGTCGGACCTCCTGCTGGGGGGAAATTGCCAATGAATTCATTTACATGTTTCAGCGCCACAACTCGGGGACGTCTCGCTGCCCCGCGCTGAAAAGTTTTGATGGTGGGATAAACATCAAAGTCTTATTGATGTGGTTTTTAAAAGATGTGTGTGTGTGTGTGTGTGTGTGTGTGTGTGTGTCATATAGTTCCTCCAGATTTAGTGAACAGCGATTATGGTGCAATTTTATGGAACATCGTATACAGTATAATGGACATGAAATTATCCTGTTAAATGATTTAAATTACCTTATAAATATTTAACTCTCATGTTAACAGAAATGAAGGATTATATCTATACGTATATTCATGGACTCCTACGTTATATAAATCTTCACGTTCGAAATACTACATAGACTTTCCTTAATTAGTTTGCTCTCAGGAATAACACACGGGTAAATTGCTTTACACACACACACACACACACACACACACATACACACACACACCTCCTCACAACATCGACAGTGTTTCTTTGTTTTATATTTCCCAGGATTTACTTCTCCTCAAACTCCAGTGAGCCGATACATTATCTTGCAGGGATCCCACACCATCCTGTATTTCACAGACTCTTTCTAAAGGGATTTTTGTTTGCGGTTTCTCCACTACACTTGACTGACTGACTGACTGACTGAGAGAAAACAAAGCGGCTTTTCTGTAAGGTTCTCGTCCGCCTCGTGAGTCCGTGTGTGTGATATTTTATGAGTCAACTTGGTACTGTGTTGAATTTATGTGTGCCTCCAGGCAGAGTTGTATTGCGTGAAAGTGGCGTTCCGACGACTCTGTAAGGATTTTGAGGATAAACCATACTGTAGACAAAGCCTTTTGTCATTACACAAGTTGGCAGTTTAGTTGGGAGTTTAGTTGGCACTGCAATCGACTGACACTCGGTCGTTCTTAGTGTTTAGGAGACAGTGATCAGATTGCCAACTCCAGATTGCAGATGAAGGAAGGAGTTTGTTTACTTCTCAATAACACCTTTCAATTTCAACTTTAGTATCCCAACAGAGTCAAGGTGCGGATATTGCTCCTCAGACTCACCTTTAATTACCTACCTGAGGATCGCAGGTGAGTCAAGGTGCTTATATCGTTCCTCAGCCTCTCCAGTAATGAGCAAACTTTTGAGCAAATGCTGGCTGGCATATCTGCTTTTATCTCCACAAACAATACATCCCCGCGGCAACAGTAAAGCGTGTACTTTATGCACTAGTAGGTGTACCAGTCTCGTCTTAATGTGAACCTCCGCCAAGCTCTCTGGGTAAATATCTTTCCGTCACAATTTATATGTGAGCGTCATGCATAAACTGGTGTCTGGCGGGCTGGCTCTCGTATTTATTGTGTGTGTTGATAAAATACTGTGTTGTATCTTCCCCTCTGAGACTTTAATGCTGTGATTCTGATGCAATACTCCCCTGTGTGTGTGTGTGTGTGTGTGTGTGTGTGTGTGTGTGTGCAAGAAAAATTTTCAGTGCCTCACACCATCACCACATCACACTTCCACCGTCACCACCACCACCGTCACTTCCACCACCGTCATCTCCACCACCGTCCCCGCCTCACACCACCACCGTCATCACCTCACACCATCACCGTCACCACCACACACCACCACCACACACCACCATCGTCATCACCACTCACCACCACAATCATCACCTCACACCACCACCGTCACCACCACCACCACCATTATCACCTCACAACACCACCGTCACCACCACACACCACCATCGTCATCACCACTCACCACCACTATCACCACCTCACACCACCACCGTCACCACCTCACACCACCACCTTCACCACCTCACACCATCACCACCTCACACCACCACCACCTCACACCACCACCACCTCACACCACCACCATCACCACCACTATCACCGCCATCACCACCTCACACCACCACCGTCACCACCTCACATCATCACCATTATCACATCACACCACCACCGTCACCACCACCACCACCATTATTACCTCACACCACCACCGTCACCACCACACATCACCACCGTCACCACCACTACAGTCACCGCACACCCCACCGTCACCACCACACACCACCACCTCATACTAACATCACACCATCACCACTACCGTCACACACTCATAAATATGTTGGACTCGGCTGGTAGTCCCAGGAGAGGTAACTTATCTCAACTCGAGGGAAAGTTAGCAACATCAAGAAAGTGACCATCAAGGGTTGAAGGCCTGGCTGGAGACTGTCTTTAATAAATTAGTTACTTACACCTTAACTGGTAACACAAATGCTCTGGGTGTTGTCACAGGTACACAGGTTATGACTGGGTGTTGTCACAGGTAGCCTGAAGTACACAGGTTATGAATGTTGATAGGTTTTGGGTGTATGTGGCTCTTCCTTAGTATACACAAGGTCAGGGTGTCTTAGTCTACACAGATTATACACCTTTAACAGCACCCGTGTCAACATCACTCTAGCACCTAATAGTCTGGAACAACAAGGATGGTCTAAAGAAAACAAAAGAAAAACACTCAAGTATGTCTGTACCTCCGACTCACGAAGGAAAAATAAGACGGATGGTTTGGTTTTTCAAGAAGATCCATTATTTTTCACGATTCACCCAAGATGTAGTTTAGTTTTAAAGCAACATTCTACACTTAGTTGACTCACGTAAGAGGAAAAAAAAACTAAATTCAGCTCCAAGTCTTCAATTCCATGAGTTTCGAGGGAAATACACTTTCATTCCACAGTAAAAAGCAGACGTTCATGGCTCTCACGTCTGGCTGTCGTTTGCTTGCTTCTTTTGACTGGTTTAGGCCAGGTAACTCCGATACATTCCCTTTACAGAGGAACTACGACTTCCCTCTTGGGATTACAGGCCATTAAGGGGATCTGAAACGGTGCTGGAAGACGAGAACAAGAGAGAAATTCCTTTGCATTGAAGATACTCAAATAAAATATATATTTTTTTATAGGATGCCAACAGACGGCGCTCTTCAAAACATATATCTTGTGACCTTTGTGTATAAAAATGTGAAAGGAATTGATATGTTCCATTAGTTTCGATGTTTACAAAGTAATGGGACGTAGTGTAGTGTATCAATAATAAATAGTGTTTGATGTTTGAATGCTATTATTACTTTGATAGAAACAGAGGACGTAGTGACGGCAGTTGACGGGTGAATGTGTAGTTGTGTGTAAAGAGACAGAGATGAAGGAGAGGGAAATATGTGGCCTTGTTGATGGGTGAGTTATACTATGGCTGAACAGATCTTTAACAACAGTGACTAAAGAAGAATATGTGTGTGTTATTCTCCAGTGTTGTCATTTGCGTTCTTAGCGGGAAAATGTTTGAAAGAACTAATAGAAAATAAATTAAAATGTCTATACCTGTACCCAACCCAACCCAACCCAACCCGACCCGACCCGACCCGACCCGACCCGACCACACCTAACCCAACCCAAACTGTAACTTGACATTATACCTGAGTGGATGTACAGTAAAACCTTGACATAACGGAATTATCTCCATATAATCCGTTAGGTAGGAGATTTCACATTTAACGGACCCTCGATATAACGGACTTTCATAGCTATATAATTCGTTAAATGGATTCACAATTTAACGGACTCTCGAAATAACGGACTTTCATAGCTATATAATTCGTTAGATGGAGGTTTCATAAATAACGAACCCTCGATAACGGACTTTCCTTTCCATATACATTAATCCGATAAATAGAGGTTTCACTGTAGTAAGTTGATTTTCCCATTCCAGAGTAATATATACTGTTACTGTCTCTTTGATAACATCTCTCTGTCTCCCTGTCTCTGTCTCTCTTCCCCTCTCGCTTTTCATCTCACCCCTCATGGAGACTTGTACTTTTTAATTGCAATTTAGATGCATTTACAGTATAATATATATATCCGTCTTCTTGCCATGCGTTTGTTTACACACTCTCTCTCTCTCTCTCTCTCTCTCTCTCTCTCTCTCTCTCTCTCTCTCTCTCTCTCTCTCTCTCTCTCTCTCTCTCTCTCTCTCTCTCTCCTTCCTCACCTAAGCCACGAGTTTGTAATAATATTGCTTTCGACCTCCTCTTCCGCCTCCTCCTCCTCCAGGTTAATTACTTCGCCTGGTGAAGTCATTAACGCCAGGCAGGTCACGGGAGGAAGAGGTGGTAGGTCAATTGAGGTCACCAAGCCGGTTTTTCCCTCCAAAGGTAAAAGCAGCTCCTCCCCATGACCTCCAGTGGCCTCTCTAACCTCCAGTGGCCTCTCTCCCTCTCCCTCAGGTGTTCAGTCTAGCTCTTTGGTGTTTAAGGTCTTAGGTATTCTCTTTCTTGTTGTACTTAAAGATGTAGAGTTTGTCGTGGTTGTAAAAAAAAATAGTGGGTAGTTTCTTTCTTTTTTTCTCTCTCTTTCTTTCTCTTTCTCTTTTTCCTTTTCCTTTCCTTTCTTTTTCTTTCTCTTTTTTCTTTATTTTTGTTCTCTTTCTTTTTCTTTCTTTACTTTTTCCTTCTTTTGCTTTCTTTTTCTTCTCTTTCCTTCTTTTTTTCATTTTCTTTCCTTCTTTTTCTGTGTCTTTCCTTCTTTTTCTTTCTCTTCCTTCTTCTTCTGTCTCTTTCCTTCTTTTTCTTTCTCTTTCCTTCTCTTTCTCTCTTTCTTCCTTTCTCTTTTAGAGGTTCTTCATCATTTATTGCCAAAAAATATTAACGAGTCTTAATTTTTATTTTTTCGTAGTGAAATTCCATAAAAAAGTTAATTAATTTCTATGTCATTTATACCTTAGTGTTATTTATTTATTTATGAATTTTTCTTTCTTTTTTATTATATTCCTTTACCCAACCCATCCCAACCTGAATCCTGATGCTGATTTTAAGTTCTTCCTGACATTTAACACCTATAAGGTCTTTAACAGCTTAGCAGAGATCATTTATTGCACAAGTTCATCAACGATTAAAAAATATAAGAGGTAATGCTCTCTGAGTCCTGAAATATGTATAGTCTTTATAATAGTGTTAAAAAATATAATAGTCTTATGGGATATTGAAATAAATTTTCATTCGTTATAAAGTTTTAAAAAAATGTAACTAGAATATTTGGTCGTTTATTTTACATACTGTATAAAATAAATTTGTTAAGTGGTATTTATATATTTTTGTATTATATTTAAAACTTTTAACTATTTTACCCAGGAGTGAATAATGTTTTTGCTCCGTTATATTTTAATGAGTGGCAGACAGGTAATCCTTGACATTATTCTCATCATATATTTTATTCCTAAGTCTAATTCCTTTTTTTATCATCCTTATTTCCTTCTTCCTTCACTATCTTACATTCAGTTCTATATTCTTTCGTCTTTTCGCTGATTTTTATTCTCGTTTTTGCTGTTATGTGTTTTAGTGGTAATGGCACTGAATTTCATAACCCGACACACACACACACACACACACACACACGCATTTGCACCAGTTTCCTCCTGACGCACATATTTCACAATCACCACAACATAGACTATAAGCGTTCTATTTTTCACCACCAAGGAGCAACCTATCAGAAACCTTTGCTTGCTCGGACACGATACGGCACACACACACACACACACACACACACACACACACTCTCTCTCTCTCTCTCTCTCTCTCTCGCTGGGCTGGGCTGGGCTTTCTCGTAAATTCTTGGCAATGATACTGTACAGGAATCTTCTGCCGCCGTATTACGCTGGAGTCCGGCCCACCAAATCATGAGCGGATGGGGTCGTTTTGGTGGCTCGGAGGTCATCTGTTATGGTGGTGTGTCGGTGTGTGGGGGCTGAGTTCAAGGTCACTATACTTAAGCTCTTGTACTGATTCTCCTCTTATTATTATTATTATTATTATTATTATTATTATTATTATTATTCTATTCAGTAATATTGTTGTTTTCGTAAAATAGTAAATTACAATAAACAATTAAAATCTCTCGTATATTAACGTGAGTAAACACTAATTACCGTGGTGCCAGTGAACGACCCACCATTGTGTATGTGTCAATAGTGTACAATTAACAATGACAATGTTAACAATAGTAATATTATTAATAATTATATTACTAATAATAAAACTATAGTAGTAGCCATAGTAATAATAAAAATAATAATAGAGTTATAATATTAATAAAACAATAATAATAATAATAATAGTAATAGTAATAGTAATAATAATAATAATAACATACTATCGTCTCAACAAGAGTTACTGTGAAACTAACCAGACGAGAATAAAACCCCACAAAAACACAAACAGAAAAACAAAAGAAACTTCATCACAAAACTCAAGAGCGAATATCAGGAAACAATAGTGACGTGGGTGAGTGGACAGTCCCATGCCTTAAGACTTACTGGCCTTCATGGTGGACGAGGTCTCACTAACCCTTGAAAAATGGCATGGAAGGAGGGGTGGAGGGTGGAGGGTAAAGAAGCGAGAAGACGTAGCCATGAAGACGTGAAGGAGAAGATGTCTGTTGTTGACGATGGCTTATGAGGCGCCGTGTGAGGGTTGTGTACCAGGGAGACATGTGTGACTAAAATACATCTGTATGTCATTCACGTTGTCGTTGTCATGTTTTCCCTTGACTGAGACCCGAGGAGAGAAAGAGAGAGAGAGAGAGAGAGAGAGAGAGAGAGAGAGAGAGAGAGAGAGAGAGAGAAGAAAAAAAAAGATCTCGCCATTCTTTCTTCATCTGCATATGAAGTCATAAATAAAGAGACGAGATCCCCTGGAGTAGGAGAGATAAGAGACGGTCTCACGCACCACAGGAGAACAGGCAGGGGGAGAGAGAGATATTTCATCCTTGTAAAATGCATGTAATCCAAGTATGTCTGTCTGTCTGTCTGTCTGTCTGTCTGTCTGTCATGACGCACTGCAGCTTTATCCTGATATGTTGACATTCACGCTGGTCAGGCACTACTGTTGGGTAGGAGGAGGATGAGGCGTGGTGAAGAGGGTTGGAGTAAGGTCCTGGAGGAAGAAAAGAGGAGGACTGCCAATTGGAGGAGGAGGCATTGAAGAGGTCCTGGTGAGAGAGAGAGAGAGAGGGAGAGAGAGAGAGAGTAGGGAGATGACATAAAACATACAGAAAAGTAAACAGCAACGAACAAGAGGATTAAAGTGAAGTAGGGGAGTAATCTTTCACTCTCACCTCATTTATCTTCCTCTGGTGATGGTAGCTGAAACCTTTCCTTGTACTCTGAGAAACAAATGGGAACTCTCCTCTTGTACTCTGATTAGAAGTGGGAACTCCCTCATACACACTGGTGAAGAAGATGGTTGTTGTCCTCACCTGTGTGCTGAGTGGGTGGGGACAAACTGGCTGAGAGAGAGAGAGAGAGGCAGTCGACCACACGTCTCTCCTGCTGCTGTACATAGAGGTGATATTTGTGACGTGATCCTCCCAAAGAGAATAGAGTGGTAGGTGATCCATCAAAGAGGAGGATATGTCGACCATAGGTTGTGCCATGAGAGAGAGAGAGAGAGAGAGAGAGAGAGAGAGAGAGAGAGAGAGAGTTTACAGTAGGTACCAGCAGAGGAGAAACGAGGTAAGAGGGGTTGATCTTTCCCCTCGTATGAGTGTAAAAGATTTTAACTACTTTACCTTTGTTGTACGTGAAAAGACTGGTTAGGGGGAGACTGTTGACTGGCTTGGGGAGACTGGGAAAAGACTGTGTGAAAAGACTGACTAGAGGGAGATTGTATGAAAAGACTGGCTAGGGGGTGACTGTGTGGAGAGGTTTTGTCAATAGACTGTCAGGAAAACAAGAAGTCACTTTCTATTGTCGCCATCATCATCATCATCATCAAACACTACTACCACCATCCAAAACTATCTTCACCACCATCATCACCATTCTCCACCACCACCACTACCACTATTCCCCACCACCACTACCACTACCACAACCATCCCCCACCACTACCACTACCACAACCACCACCACCACCACCACCACCACCACTACCACTACCACCACTATCCCATCACCACTAACATTTTAATTAATATGTAATCTCCTCTTTTCTCTCTGCGTCAACAACGAGCTTCAGGGATTTTCCGTGGCAAGCTCTTCCGTGTTTACCCCCCTCCCCCAGTGACCGTGACAGACCCCAGGATGATGTAACAGTGCCAACACCCTCCCCCAGTGACCGTGACACACCCCAGGATGATGTAACTGTGCCAACACCCTCCCCCAGTGACCGTGACACACCCCAGGATGATGTAACTGTGCCAACACCCTCCCCCAATGACCGTGACAGACCCCAGGATGATGTAACAGTGCCAACACCCTCCCCCAATGACCGTGACAGACCCCAGGATGATGTAACAGTGCCAGCACCCTCCCCCAGTGACCGTGACAGACCCCAGGATGATGTAACAGTGCCAACACCCTCCCCCAGTGACCGTGACAGACCCCAGGATCATGGCAGACCCAACCCAGGCACACTACACGTGGTTCAGCCTTAAGATAAACATGAAAACTTCTTCCCTCTGCCTGACCTGACCCTTCACGGTGACGGTCTGTTTGGTCCTAATGTTCGAAATGTTGTCTCCTGTAACCAACCCCTTAACCCCTTGCGAACGATGGCTTTAACACTTCTTCTAGGTGGTTAATGATCCTCTCAGCTATAGCCCCCAGGTCTTAAACTACGTCAGGAGTGTTCTTGACAGTTTACACACTCACTCGTCATGACAGTTTACACACACACTCGTCATGACAGTTTACACACTCACTCGTCATGACAGTTTACACACGCACTCGTCATGGCAGTTTACACACTCACTCGTCATGACAGTTTACACACTCACTCGTCATGACAGTTTACACACTCACTCGTCATGACAGTTTACACACTCACCCACATGACAATTTACACACTCTCTCGTTATGACAGTTTTCACAATCACTCGTCATGACAGTTTACACACTCACTCGTCATGACAGTTTACACACTCACTCGTCATGACAGTTTACACACTCACCCACATGACAATTTACACACTCTCGTCATGACAGTTTACACAATCACTCGTCATGACAGTTTACACACTTACTCGTCATGACAGTTTACACACTCACTCGCCATGACAGTTTACACACTCACCCACATGACAGTTTACACACTCTCGTCATGACAGTTTACACACTCACTCGTCATGACAGTTTACACACTCACCCACATGACAATTTACACACTCTCGTCATGACAGTTTACACAATCACTCGTCATGACAGTTTACACACTTACTCGTCATGACAGTTTACACACTCACTCGTCATGACAGTTTACACACTCACCCACATGACAGTTTACACACTCACTCGTCATGACAGTTTACACACTCACTTGTCATGACACCAAGAGAGTTCATGATATTAGGAAAGTTCATAACAGCAAACTGATTCAACTCATAACTCTCCCAGTGGTTTTGTCAGTTGCAGCCAGTTAAGACGAGGTCGGTATTAGCCGTGCGAACATCAACACAAGAGACAGATTAATACAGTTCACCTCTGCACTAATTGACTGACCCAGAGGAGTAAACACAGAAGATAATACTAAATGAGAAACTTGGAGGAGGGGTGCTGGTGGGGAGGAGGGGTGCTGGTGGTGGGGAGGAGGGGTGCTGGTGGTGGGGAGGAGGGGTGCTGGTGGTGGGGAGGGGTAGGAGTAGGGGGTGCTGGTGGTGGGGAGGAGGGGTGCTGGTGGTGGGGAGGGGGGAGCTGGTGGTGGGGAAGGGTAGGAGGAGGGGTGCTGGTGGTGGGGAGGGGTAGGAGGAGGGGTGCTGGTGGTGGGGAGGAGGGGTGCTGGTGGTGGGGAGGGGTAGGAGTAGGGGGTGCTGGTGGTGGGGAGGGGTAGGAGGAGGGGTGCTGGTGATGGGGAGGGGTAGGAGGAGGGGTGCTGGTGATGGGGAGGGGTAGGAGGAGGGGTGCTGGTGATGGGGAGGGGTAGGAGGAGGGGTGCTGGTGGTGGGGAGGGGTAGGAGTAGGGGGTGCTGGTGGTGGGGAGGGGGGAGCTGGTGGTGGGGAAGGGTAGGAGGAGGGGTGCTGGTGGTGGGGAAGGGTAGGAGGAGGGGTGCTGGTGGTGGGGAGGGGGGAGCTGGTGGTGGGGAAGGGTAGGAGGAGGGGTGCTGGTGGTGGGGAGGGGTAGGAGGAGGGGTGCTGGTGGTGGGGAGGGGTAGGAGGAGGGGTGCTGGTGGTGGGGAGGGGGGAGCTGGTGGTGGGGAGGGGTAGAAGGAGGGGTGCTGGTGGTGGGGAGAGGAAGGATGCTTGGTGGTAACTTTTTTTATTTGCCACTTACAGCGGCTAGTTTATTGTGCACCTCCGTACTCACCCTGTGAGCGCTAGCGCAAAAGGATTACAGAGTGGAGGTCACAAAGGGTGTGTATACAGTCCCCCGTGGTCAGGATATTATGACATTGAATGTTACACTGTATTTCAAATATATTCTCTATTTAGTTCTGTACATAGAAGATAACTTATTCGCAACTGCGTGAGCACAGGAGTGTGAGGCAATATGTCTGGCCACACACTTTGTTATTCACATTTGCGTGAGAGGTATTTAAGCACATTGTGTGTTTGGTTCTATTCATGGGAAATTATATAGCTACTAAGTGCAAAAAAAGTGGATACAATCTTAATATGTCAGCTATCTTGCCATTAGAGATAAAGTGTTGTGCCATTTCACACACAGTGTGCTTGGACCTGTCCCTAAAAGGTTCTGTCTTCACACAGTCGAGGACGTAGTGTTCAAGTGTGTGGCCATATCTCTGGCCACACACTGTACATTTACTCTTGTTCACATCTGCTTGAGGGATATACTAGACTAAGGTTAGGATATAAGTACTACTTTTATCCTAACCTTAGTCTAGCTCTTACAACATCTTGTAATCTAATGATCTTGTTACTTGTTTCACTTGATACACCTCATCATGGTAAACAGTGGATTGACTAGTGTTGTTTGCACTTTTCTGCTTGCGTCAAACTCATCAATAAGTTCTTTCCTAATTACAGCTTTAAGGGTTCTTTTTGACAGACCCAGATTGTATTCAACAATGTCTTTGTTAGAAGCGAGTTTGGCGAGGGCATCAACTCTGTTATGTTTTTTGAGGCCTACGTGAGAGGGGATCCACAATAGTTTGATATTGACACCCCGGTCAACAAGGTACGCATATTTGTGTCAGGTTTCAGAGACAAGGGCGTGGCAACCTTGGTTGAAGGTGTCACGGGCAAGTAGTGAGGATAGAGAATCAGTAATGAGACTGTCAGCGACAGTGGTTTCAAGAAATTTAATGGCTGTGAGTATGGCAACTAATTCAGTTTGTAGAGTGGATGCCCAGTTGTTAATTCTAACTCCTTTCTCAATTATATTACCGTTAGGTTGAGTCACAACGATAGCACTTCCAGCCCTCCCACAGGCGGTGTTAAGAGATCTACCAATGTAGACGGTCTGTGTGATGTTATCATCAGTCTGTAGGGTGTTTATGTATTCAAGAGCTTTCACCTTCCCAGTATGTTAGATATAAATACTTTGTATAATTAATCATTTAGGCGGATATGTCGGTATTGTGATATCGAAGGGAAATGTCCGCCAGGGTGGCAGGAAGTTTTTTTTTTTTACGGGGATTAGTCCACCTGGGCACAGGTCACTGACCCACATCAGGGCCTGGGGGATGAAAATATAATAATAATAATAATAATAATAATAATAATAATAATAATAATAATAATAATAATAATTATGCTAAAAAGGTACTCATAAAAATAATAATAAACACAAAAAATACAAAATCGAAAAAATAAATCAAGAGTGAGAAACAATATACAGTATGTATGTTGTGTTGTAAATAGTAAAATAAACAATTGAGACCCTGCAATTGTGTGGAAATGAAGCAGAAAGTCAGATCAGCAACCTGGGACTTGGTCACAATTTTTGTGATTCCATATGGCAGCAGGGTCTTCCATTAGACAACACATTATGCTTCCAATATCTTCCCAGGCGGTAGTACCTCCCTGTTTGGTAGCTGTCTACTACCTACTACCTGTCCTGTTGTGTCTCAACTTTGTACAGATGGTCTAGTGTAAACATATTCATATGTGTAGCTGTAGTTTGGATCCATTTAGATTCAACAGTCCCATGGCTCATACATTCTAGCAATTTTAAAGAAACAATGTTATCAGGATCACCACGCAAAAGCTTCAGGGCTATCATGAGGTTGACCTCAATTATTCTATCTTTGACACTGGGTACACCTAGTTCTTTCCTCATATTAAGTACTTTAGTGCTCATGGAACATCCTAGGATAATTCTGAGGGCTTTATTTTCCACTTTTCGAGCTTGTCAATGCCTTTCCCGTCACGAAGGACCGGGGCTGATGCGTGGTAATCTATCAGAGATCTTATGTAGCCTAGGTACATTGTTTTAACAATTCTAATATTAGCACCATAATGTGGACTGTACCCCGTTACACTTCTTAGAGGTTTCAGTCTGTCAGTACATTGGCGGGTTAGCTGTTGTATGGCAGGTAAGGTACAAGGGACGGAGACACCAGGATATTTAAAGGAAGAGACATAGTCAATAGTGTTGTTACCTATCTTGAATTTGGCGGGGCCGCGTTTGCAGGTACCAGGTTGTTTGTTGAACACCTTACTTTTCTCAGTGGAGATAATAAGACCGAGGTTCTCACAGGTTACGTGTACATGGTTCAGGGTGGTTTGCATTTCACGATGAGTTTTAGTATGTAAAGGAATATCTTCAGCATAGCTGATTGTGATATTGCTGGGTCTGTCTGGGATTGAATTTAATAATGCATTCATAAGAACATTGAACAAAGTAGGACTAAGTACTCCACCTTGAGGGTGCCAAGTTACATATCTTTAACTCCACCTTTGTAACCCTGAAACAGTGCAGCAACCCTTCTGTTGGTTAGGTAACCTCAAATCCAGTGTAACAGACGACCTCCTATATCCATTTGGCTAGTTCGTCCAATATAAGTTGCCTATTGGCAGATACTGTACCTGTACAGTGTCTTTCATCAACATCCACAGTTAAAAGTGTAGTGATGCAATTTTGTACACGTTTACCATGTTAGGAGACATATGTTCTCTGATTCTATGTAAGAGTCTGCCAAGAACCATCCTCTCAAGGGCTCTACACAGGCAGCTGGTTAGTGATATAGGACGAAAAGCATCAAGCTGTCCTGGTTTCGGTATTGGAACAACAATACTGTTGGTCCATGATGTGGGTAGTTGGCCTTCGGCGTGATTTATTGTATATTGTACAATGCCAATAATGGATTGCCTGGCACAGGTCTTAGTAGTCTAACGATATTGTAGGCGACTCCGTCTTGACCAGGAGCAGTGGACTTACCCCTGGCGAGGGCGGCGTCAAGCTCCCACTAAGTATAAGGAACATTACACTCATCGTGCTGTTTGACCAGCATAAAGTTAATAAGTTTACTTCTCTCTACAGACTTCGCATCAAGAGTCCTCGAGTCCTAGTTGGCAATATGTCATAGCTAGAGACATGAGCCCACGTTGTTATTGGATCACTCGATTTTTGCAGAGGGTTTGGATGGGAGACGTGTCTACTGTTTTTACCTCTGATTGTCTGTATGTGTTTCCATGCTTTGCTGAGGGGAGTGTGTTGGTTCAGGCTGTTGACATATGTTTCTTATGCATTTTGTCTGAGTTCGTTTACACGTTCCCTGACGGCAGCAAGGGGGATTGTTTTTAACCCTTACCCACCCCCTGAGTTTGTTCTTATGATGCTGACAACGTTTTTTCCGTTGTTTGGTGGAGGCATTGTTGGTGAAGTATGTATAACTTCTCTTTACAAGATCATCATGGAGACTTTGGTAGTTATTAAGCTGTCATCCTTGTACCAGTCATAGAAGAAGTCTATGAACTGGTTTTCATGTTCTTGCTTGGATTGGGTTGTGGTCAGACATAAGATCCGTGACTATATCAGAGCTATGAGTTATGTATGATAAATTAAAACCAACACATAAATGTGTGTTGGTTCATTATTACCTATAATTTGAACATCTTCATATGCGCTGAGAAGTTTGGTGTCTAGTATTCAGGTCACCCATCAGGACAGTGGGCTCAGTGTGTACAAAGTTTGGGAGATCTGTGTATTGAAGCTGATCTGAGGGAGCATAGGCGTTTAGCACGTTGTGGGGAGGGGGAAGGGTGTTGGGGAAGGGAGGAGGAGGAGGGGTGTTGGAGGTGTGTGTGTACGTACAGTATACTTGTATATGTTCGATTGATAAGAGGTGTTGCCCCGCTTTTGTCTTCAAAGATATTTACCTGACTGTCTTCACTCCTCACCTGTCTCCCTCACACAGGATGTTTACTGAATTTTCCTCTCGGCAAAACACACACACACACACACACACACACACATATATATATATATATATATATATATATATATATATATATATATATATATATATATATATATATATATATATATATATATATATACAATCAACACCTCAACCCGCCAGGATTCGAACCCACGGCCCAAAAGCCCATTAGAGGTTCACGGCGCCATAAGCTCGTTGAACAGGCTTTGTGTGAAATATAACAAAGTCTAGGACTGCTTTTAGCATCCTGGTGGTCCAGCGGTTAGCGTTCCCTGGTCACAGTCATAGGCTTGTGGGCCGTGGGTTCGAATCCTGGCGGGTTGAGGTGTTGATTGTATGTAGAAGTCCGCGTGCTTTATTGGGCTAATGAAATATATATATATATATATTTATATTTATATGTATGTATGTATTTTATGTATGTATGTGTGTGTGTGTGTGTGTGTGTGGTGTGTGTGTGTGCGTGCGTGCGTGCGTGCGTGCTTGCGTGCGTGTACACCTACACACCCTTTAGCCTTTTGAGTGTTGCTAGGGAGGGAGAGGCAGGTCTGGAGAGGTTAACGAGGCAGGAACACAAAACCCGCGGACCTGCAACACCCGGAGATGGAAAATGATTTATGAGCCGCCATTGTTGGCCGACTCACCTTCCCGTGGGTTTAACTTTTCCCGAGATAGACAACAACTTTCTCGTTAACAACTGGACGGAGTTTTTTTGTCTGAACATCTGTCGATCTATATTTAACTCACTTTGACGAGTTTTTCCGCCCATGACTGACTGCCATTTCACCCTTTATTTCAACAGGTGTGTCCACAAATATGTCTCGCCTGCAATTTCTTGAGAATCACCTGATGTCAGTCTTAAAATTCTCTCCTTTGTCACCTTAATCCTGTGGCATGATGACTACCAAAAATCACTTTTTTAATTTTGTGAAAGGAACATTTAAAATAAAAAACAAAAAATAATGAAAAAAATGAAGGGTGGACGTTCCGTAACCCGGCAATAGGGAGAAATTCAAGATGGCCGCCACAACATTGCGATACAGTATATGTTTTTGTCCATATCTCCGCTTCTACTCATCATAGGAACATGTTTTGGGTGTCAATATAGAGGTTTTCGTGGGAAAGGATTCCAAATATACAAACTAAATTTATGTAAGATCACTGTAAATAAAGGTTCCTAGATATGACTGCCAATATGGTGTCTTTTATGGTGATGAAATGTAAGATACTGTACTGTGTGGTATATTACAAAAGCTTTATTTAAATGAGTTTTAAAAAGAAAAGAACAAATTTAAAACAATGTTTCCAGAATGACAACAACAGTACTGTATTTATTACACACAAAGTAATAATTGCTCAGTATAACCCTGAAACACAGACATAACTCTCTCACTGGTAGTAGTCACGTTGTTAGTGTATGATTGGCTGGCAATTATCACGTTTTCAGTGCATGATCCCAGCAGTTACCGCCTCGTTAGTGCGTGACTCTGTAAGCGGATGATAGCGGAGTAATTTCGTCATGAACCTGTTAGGAGCAGCGTGCCCCAAATGGCTAGTTTCAAGGACCTCTTTGACCGAATTACGATTGATTTAGACAGACAGACAGACAGACAGACAGACAGAGTAAATAATAATCCCTCCTTCATCAAATTCTTAAAGTAAAGGACCTTATGACTGGTACAGACACAAGACTTGTTTAACAGACCAGACCCAATCCTATAGTAATTAGAATAATGAAGAAATGACCTACTTGCCACGCTTCTATTATCCCTTTTGACAGGTTGAATTGGGTGGTTAAGCTGTTACTCTGTCTATTTTGATTTGGGATTGAAGGTGGGGGGGGGGGTTGATGTTGTTGATAATTAGATGATTAAGAGACTGAGAAGGTGTGGTGAGATGAGTGAGAGACATGAGGTGTGAAAGGTGTTGCGAGATGAGTGAAAGACATGAGGTGTGAAAGGTGTGGTGAGATGAGTGAGAGACATGAGGTGTGAAAGGTGTGGTGAGATGAGTGAGAGACATGAGGTGTGAAAGGTGTGGTGAGATGAGTGAGAGACATGAGGTGTGAAAGGTGTGGTGAGATGAGTGAAAGACATGAGGTGTGAAAGGTGTTGCGAGATGAGTGAAAGACATGAGGTGTGAAAGGTGTTGCGAGATGAGTGAGAGACATGAGGTGTGAAAGGTGTGGTGAGATGAGTGAGAGACATGAGGTGTGAAAGGTGTTGCGAGATGAGTGAAAGACATGAGGTGTGAAAGGTGTGGTGAGATGAGTGAGAGACATGAGGTGTGAAAGGTGTGGTGAGATGAGTGAGAGACATGAGGTGTGAAAGGTGTGGCGAGATAGCTAAGAGACTAAAGGAGGTGTGAAAGGAGATAATTGAGGTGCCTTTGAGTGTGTGTGTGTGTGTGTGTGTGTGTGTGTGTGTGTGTGTGTGTGTGGTGTGTGTGTGTGTGTGTGTGTGTGTGTGTGTGTGTGTGTGTGTGTGTGTGAAAAATTCTCTCTCTACCACCACCACCACCACCACCCTTACCATCACCACCCATACCACCACCACCACACCTACCACCCTCCACCATCAACACTACCACTCTCATCACCACCACCACCACCACCAACAGCAGGAGCAGCAGCAGCAGATAATGACCTCCTGAGTCCTCGCCAGTCAATTAGACCAAGTGTCCTTCACAGAGACGGAAAAATGCCTCTCTCGCTACTTACGACTGACGCATCTTTACAGAGTTTAAAAAGGGTCATGTGTGCGGCAACATCAGAGCCGCGGGTAATGACATACACACACACACACACACACACACACACACACACACACACAGCTGTGACTAACACTGGCGGTCTCTCTCACCCGAATAATAACCGCGCGCACCAACATATATATTGACATACATATTCATACATATACAGTAGACACACACACACACACACACACATGTATACATATATATATGCACAAGGGTTAACATAGATATACTTGGTAAACAGCGCAGGAGGCTGTTAGTGTGACATCAACAACTAGCATACCTCCCTTCCCCTCCCCACCCCTCCCCTCCCCTCCCCTCCCCTCCCCTCCCCTCCCCACTCCTCCCCACTCCTCCCCACTCCTCCCCACCCTTCCCCCTCCCCTCCCCTCCCCTCCCCGCGTTACACAGGAGGGAGGTGGTGTTGTTTGCAGGCTTAGAGGAATATTATAGTGCCTCTCTGTTACAGCGGCCTGTGTTATCCTTGTGTCTATTTTCTCTCTGTTTTTTTTGCTATCTTCTTATGTGTATCTCCTGTTTTTCTCTTTGTTTCTCTTCTCCTACCTACTTCTCTCTCTCTCTCTCTCTCTCTCTCTCTCTCTCTCTCTCTCTCTCTCTCTCTCTCTCTCTCTCTCTCTCTCTCTCTCTCTCTCTCTCTCTTTCATCACTTAATCTCTCTCTTTTTGTTTTATTCCTTTTGATGTTTCTTCAACTACCTATAACAGATAATGCAAATCTTCCTTCTTGTCAAGCTTGTCTCCTCAATACCACGAGAGAGAGAGAGAGAGAGAGAGAGAGAGAGAGAGAGAGAGAGAGAGATGTTCACCATTACGTTTGTTTAAATCTATAGCACAGAATTATCTTACTGACCCTCGCTGCTAAAGGTCAGAGGTTAAGAAACAAGGCGACAGAAGGACGGGAAGAATTTGATGAATAAGTAAAATCTGGGTAGTAATATCCGTAGAGTTTCACACCTTTAAGCTACGTGTGTATCGTATATAGTCCTCCTCCTCCTATTTCTTCCAGTATATCCCGATAAACGTCATTGTAGATAGAATTTGTGAAGGAAATGAAAGAGTTTAAAATAACGAGAGAGTAAGTGTAGATACGACAACTATTGAAGAAGGGACGAGACGTGAAGCGTAGATACGATAACTATTAAAGAAGGGACGAGACGTGAAGCGTAGATACGATAACTATTGAAGAAGGGACGAGACGTGAAGCGTAGATACGATAACTATTGAAGAAGGGACGAGACGTGAAGCGTAGATACGACAACTATTGAAGAAGAGACGATCTGAGAGTTTAATATTACGTAGATCAGGACGAAATATTCCTCTGATGATTATAATAATTATAACGACACTCTTTCGCCCACACAGAGCATAAAGAATAAACAGCTTTTGGATAACATAAAATTTTCATATTTGTACCAAACTGGAATATTCAAGGCTGGTCTGACTTGCATGTGTGTAATTTGTTGTTGATGCCGAGGTTGACAATGGCGGGAAAGTTCTGATGACACGACCACAGTGTAGCGGGTTGATTGTACCTCGTTGTCTTGTTTTATACTGTATTAGCCAGACTTAATTCAGGATTGTATCTGTTATCAAACTCGTAATGTGGTTTTGCATATCGTAATGGAAGAGAAATATAAACTAAATGAAAAATGGAATGAAAAATGCTTCTCTAAAGTTTTTGTCTCAGTCTGAGGATTTCTAGTGTTAAGGATCTGCTATGTAAACGACCAACTTAGTAACAAATGTTGGCTCCTTAGTTTTTATGTCATTAATTTTAAACCACGTGAATATTTAGGAATTTCAACATATACATTATAAAATATTTCAGAATCAAAATTAAATACTGTAGGAAATACGCGAAGTATATGTGTAGACTTAGTGTGTGAGCCGAGGAGGAACTGTGAAGGAGGTGTTGATGATCAAGTTCCTCTCCTGCTGTGACAGGTGACCATTTGGCTGCCCTCTCACCTTCCGCAGGTAAAGGATGGTTACCTCACTACTCTCACAGCCTTGCAGATGCCCATGTGTGTCGTGTTGCTACCGAAACGAGGTCGCTGAGAAACCCAACAGCAGACGAATTTGAGGGACGTTACTGGAGTCTAATCGCTCCTGCTGGGGATATGGTGGAGTTGTGTAGAAATTGACACACACACACACACACACACACACACACACACACACACACACACACCACACACACACACACACACAAAATCACATCAGCAAAAATTCTGAACTTGCATAATCAAACAATACCAGTTAGTGGAAGGGGGTGATGTGTAGTCGTTACCTTGAGGTCGCCTCCCTGTGCCCATGATGGGAGATAAGCCCTCACTCACTCCCTCAAGTCCACAGCAGCATCTCACTGTAAATTGTGTTAAGGAGACTCTGTGATTGTACCCAGCATGATGGAGACCCGTAGATGCTGAGGCGTGTTATGGAGACGCCCTCACCACATTGGAAGTACTTGACTATCTCCTTTACCGTCTGCATCGTCGCCTGCAGTAGCTCGGAGTCACAGGACGGGTCTCGGATATCAAAACAAGAGATCAATGAACCAGTTGATGCTTATTTTATATTGTCTCATTATTTGTCACAAAGGATGTCACCAGCAGCAGGTCTTGTTACTGTAGAGCTTTGTTTAGTAGTCTTCGTCATAAGTGCATATCAAGTCCAGTAAAACGTCTTAAGCATATAAACAACTTGATGTGTTACTCACTCTTACTCTAACCTGAAATGCGATTAAAGATTTAACAAAGAAAAGAGGAAAAAAGTCCAGCCATCATGTGAACAATTTGGTGTGTTTCTGCTCACTGCTCACCTCACAATGACAACTTTCACCACGATGAAATCCGTTGCAGCAATTTTCTGGATGGGAGACACGAGCGTTATCGTGGTTGAGGCTTCTGACCTTCATCCTGTATAGATTTATGGCCGGGAGTCATGTCAGTGTGTGGTGTGTCAGACGTGAGGTGATCTCCTGTCCAACACACACACACACACACACACACACACACACACACACACACACACGAACCATCCACCAAGCCCTCCCCTTTCCTCTCTACCACCTCCACCATTGTGGCAGTTTCTCCACCACTACACCCATCTCACCACCAACAACCCTGTCACCACCAACATCGACACCACCCCTCTCACCACCACCATCAACTTTGACCCTTCCCTCACGCTCAACCAATAGAAAAGCCATCAAGTGTTCCCAAATAACTCACAGCGTCACTACTCTCAACTAATATAATGAGAACCCCCACAATTCACTGTCATCACTTGGTAACACTTGGCACACAGTATCTAACATAGGGGTATAGCGTTAACTCAGCTATACCATAACATCACAGGGAGTATAGCTTTAATTCCTGCTATACCGTACACTAAAAGCTAAACTCTGTATCGAAATAGACATAGGAAATAAAAATAATAATTATATCATCATTCAGGGGAGAGAAAAAGTGTATCTGAAACATCCTGGCTTCTTTTTTTTTCATTCTTAATTCTACTTGTGTCTAAATCTCTTTAATACAACCTCCAATCTCTTCAATACAACCCTTTTTATACCCTTTTATTCTCTACAATACAACCTCCTGTTAATGACACAAAACTCCCAACAATATTATATAAATCTTCCCTTTCTCCCCCAGAGTCAAAAAAAAAAAAAACGTAGTATCGAATTTCCATTATGGCTTAAAATCGAAAAGAATAGTGTAACATAGAATGGGGGAGGGGGTCATGGGGGGGGGCATGGGGAGGGGGGCATGGGGGAGGGGGTCATGGGGGAGGGGGTCATGGGGGAGGGGGGCATGGGGGAGGGGGGCATGGAGGAGGGGTCATGGGGGAGGGGGTAATGGGGGAGGGGGGCATGGGGGAGGGGGTGGGGTATGTGCCTATAATCTGGTCCCCATTAAATGTCGTGGCCAGGCCGGGGGCTTAACCCATTGTCACGGTAATAGCGTGGAGGCCATGGTGGTGGCACTGATGCTCTGGGCTGGCTGTGTTATCTTGTGCTGTGATGTGGAAAATATCTATATCTATCTATCTATCTATTTATCTATTTATATTATTATATATTTATCTATTTACTAATCTATCTATCTATCTATCTATCTATTAAGAGAAAGAGAGAGCGAACATAAGACGGAACGATGGAGGAATATTGAGATAAAGGAAGAAATGCAAGAATATTCAGAATAGGTAGAAGCATCCTAAACGATAATGGCTAAACACACACACACACACACACACACACACACACACACACACACACACCACAACTACCACACACACACACACACACACACACGCCTTGATCTAAGTGACCCATGAACCTCAGAGGATGTTATTACTGCTGTACGCCGGTGATATTAACGACTCCTAACATGCCGTGATACCGTCGAGTGTCTGGCTGCCTCCCACCGACCCACCATAACTAAGCAAACAGTATAATCCTGAGGTGACAGTCGCGTTTAAAGGAGGCAATGAACCCTCCTGTGGAACAACCAGAGCCCGGGGTTGTTCAGGGTGGTGAACAAGCAGTTGTCCTGAATATGCTATCATTAGGAGGCATAACAGCTTGGGGAGATGGTGGCTGCACTGGTTCCTGCTTGCGGGATTTGGGGAGTGTATGACGTTTGGGTGAGGGAAGGCGGGTGAGGAGGCGGATGAGGAGGCGGATGAGGAGGTTAGAGGGGATGAGGAAGGGATTTAGAGGTTTGGTGTGCCCGTAGTTCTAACTCTGTGCTGATTATATGCCAGTTGCTTATGTGTGTGTGGGGGGGGGGGGGGGGCTCCAGCTCACCATTATCAGGCTCACCAAGTTACTTAATACTCCTGTGTAGTATCACATTCACCGTAAATTTCAAGGATGTAGAGAGTTTGAGTTGATATGTGATCACTTAAGTCACCAGTCACTAGCCAGCAAGATAAACTGTGACTGTATTGGAAGGACACACTCAAGAAGGTCATTTTTACTTCACTGTTATGAACTTGAGGAGATAAATATGATGATGTGTCGTCACTATATCAGCTATACTTAAGTTAAACCTTCCTATTACACGAGAGGCTTCACATGCTAGCACAGTCACACGAGTCAGGCATCATATATCACACACACACACACACACACAGGGTAGGGCAGGTAGAGATCAAAATGTATATCTCTCTTGTGGCCGAGATTTGTGACCCAGCTGAGTTTTTACGAGAGGTTGATAGTGGTGGTGGTGGCGGCGGTGGTGGAGGTGGTGTTGGTGACAGTACCAGTGGCTCACACCAGATATACGAAACACATTGTCTTCTCAATGGGGATTCGAGACAACGACCAATGAAGTGTCAGGCCGACGGTACGATAACCGCTCCGCCACTGTTATTGGTCTGATACAACGGTACTGGTCTGTTGCCATAGCACCGGTCTGATATTTGACACTGGTGTGTTACCGTGTCACATTTTTTTAATCGTTGGTCTGTTACAATGGCACTGTTCTGTTGCCATGACACTGGCTTGTTGCCAGGACTTGGTATGATACTACT
The DNA here is from genome assembly GCA_958450375.1 of Homarus gammarus. Classification (NCBI taxonomy): domain Eukaryota; kingdom Metazoa; phylum Arthropoda; class Malacostraca; order Decapoda; family Nephropidae; genus Homarus; species Homarus gammarus. Next base: position 801,629 of record CAUDMG010004058.1, on the reverse strand, counting down.
TCCTTTACATACTACAGTATCACGGCCGCAGGGTTGGTCTGTTGTGAGGGTAGTTGAGGCATCTGTAAATAAGTGGCAGACCAGCCACCGGTTGGTGGCACCTTACACACACACACACACACACACGTAGAACAGGTGAGGAGATGGACGGCTCAGGGGTCGCCAACACCTGTGGGGAGGACAGCTACACAAGCGCACCAGTCTTGGGTTTCTTTCCGTAAAGTGCTGCTGTCTGTCTGAGGTCCTAGATGAGGGTCTTCTCGTCCCCAGAGAGATAGTACACAGATGGGAGACGCCAGGGGGTTTCTGTCACAGCTGGAGGGGCTGAAGTGATATTTTTCCCCCAGTCATCAGTAACCACACCCAGGACAGCCTGATGGAGGACTTTCTTTCCTCCAGTCACCAGTTAACACATTCAGGAGGGGCTGAAAGAGTGTTCTAGACATAATGGAAGGAATCTATCGCTGCATGGTATTAGGGGTCCTTGGGGGGACTGGAGGAGCTGGATCCTTAAAGGGATCTTCTTTAAGGAGCTCGAGACAACCCTTTTCTTGAATACTAAACTCACCTATACACCTCCTGGGAGTGTCTCTAGCGCCCAGCCTTAAGGGGGATATATCGACGCACAACCAGACCTATAATGACGTACAACCAGACCTATAATGACGTACAACCAGACCTATAATGACGTACAGCCAGACCTATAATGACGTACAACCAGACCTATAATGACGTACAACCAGACCTATAATGACGTACAGCCAGACCTACAATGACGTACAGCCAGACCTATAATGACGTACAACCAGACCTATAATGACGTACAACCAGACCTACAATGACGTACAGCCAGACCTATAATGACGTACAACCAGACCTATAATGACGTACAACCAGACCTATAATGACATACAACCAGACCTATAATGACGTACAGCCAGACCTATAATGACGTCCAACAAACATATATTGAACAGATACTCCACATCAGTGTTGCTTGCTGACTGGAACTCTCCTGAAACAACAATTTACACTGAGAGGGAGATACTGACCATGATCTAAATGAATCACTAATATATTTCCAATAGCTGTATATATTACCCTGTGAAATATCTACCTGTTAATTGGCGAGGTAAAGTGATTATATGTATCCCTTGAACAACGGTGTATGAAGGAGTGACCTGTCTTACACCTCCAGCCACAACACATTTACCCACGACACACACCCACACACAACACACCCACGAGACTACCTCCCCTCCCCTCCCCCTCCACAACACACACACACCCACGACACACACCCACACACACAACACACCCACGAGACTACCTCACCTCCCCTCCCCCTCCACAACACACACCTGTAATCAGAAACACTACATACATTATCCCTGACCAACACCCAAAACACACCATAATCCTTATTTAACACACATTACCACAAGTCATAAGATAATCACCACCAAAAGATAAAAATCACTTAAATACATAAACAAACCTTTTAAGTATAACATATCAACACTTATAAATGTAACCTCACTACAAAATCACTTATAAACAAAAGATAATATTCAAGAAGTTAAAAATATTCGGAGACAAGTGACATAATAACTAAATAAACCAGATTAT
>CAUDMG010004058.1:717500-792500 GCA_958450375.1 Homarus gammarus | reverse complement strand
AACAAGCAGGGGAGGCATAGGTGAGCTTGGGAATTATGAATGTTGAGTAAATACTGAGGAGCTCGGTCCTGTGTGTGTGTGTGTGTGTGTGTGTGTGTGTGTGTGTGTGTGTGTGTGTGTAGCCAAATAGAGGTGATAGCTGAAGCGAGAGAGAGAGAGAGAGAGAGAGAGAGAGAGAGAGAGAGATTAAGTAAATTATATAAAAGAGGCCTCCCTTGTCCCTCCTCTCTCCTCCTTTATTCTCCTCCCTTCCACTCTTCCTCATCTCCTCTACTCCTCCTGTTCTCTTCCCCCCCCCCCCCACCTCATCACCGCCACTCTGGTAGTCATTAATATTCAACGTGAATTTCAGTGTTTGCAACATCGACAGACATTACCATAATAGTTTATCTGGACTAGAATTTCCTACAACAGAGCCACAACTCACACACACACACACACACACACACACACACACACACACACACACACACACACACACACACACACACACACACACACGCACGCGCACACACACACACACACACACACACACACACACACACACACACACACACATACACACATACCGGCTGAATTAATGTAGAACTCGGGAAATATGTTGCAAGAAATGTTGACGTAAATCTCTGGAAGCCTTCCCTTATTGGCTCTGATTTAAGCTTCATTAAGTAAAGTGATGCCAATTATCCCCCAACCTATAACTAAAACTTTTTATAAAGATCTATAATTAGGATGTTTAATTTGATCTCTATAATTGCCTGGCGTAACCCATCTTCGCCAGGCATAAGACTTAACTCCACTTTAGTAAGGTATAGATAGACTTTATTTAACTAAGTCATAGAGTTGAAAATAGATTGTAATATTCATGTATGTAAACGCTATACGCGCGGCCATTAAAAGACAATAGGTGGCGTATAATTTTGTTTACATTAGTGGGGGTTGTTTGTCATGGCTGGCCACTCGCTACTGTAAACACGTTGTTAATGTAATAGTCATGCTGTTGATGACTGTACCTCTCCCCTCTCCCTCTCTCCCTCACCCCCACCCCCTCTCTCTCCCTTACCTCCTCCTTCTTCCTCTCTTACCCATCCTCCCCCTCCCCTACCCTCTCCCCTTCCCCCCTCCAATACCCTCTCCCTATCCTTACCCCCCTCCTCCCTTTCCTTACTATCCTCCCCCTTCCTTCCCTAACTCCCCTCCCTCTACCTTCCCTCCCATTCTCCTTCCTTGCTTACCACCACATACATACATACATACATACATACAACACTTACACACACACACACACACACACACACACACACACACACAGAAAAAAACGAGAAAAAAACACCCCACCGCGTTATAATAGCCCATACTTCACTCCCAATGCTTATTACGGGTCATTACTGTCAAATATGAGGCTCCATGCTGGTGTTAAGTTCGAAATTATTATCATTGTAATATCGTTTTCATATGAGTAAATTAATCTTATATTTAAATAGAAACAACAAGAGATATTTAACACGTATAGAGTTTGAATGTAATTTTTGCTTGATTTGGTTTAGTTTGGTTTAGTTTGGTTTAGTTTGGTTTAGTTTTTTTTTTTTTGGGGGGGGGGTTTAGTTAGGTTAGGTTAGGGTCAATATTTACCTATAATAGACTTAATAATCCTTAATTCATTGACGGTGTAAACTGATTGTGCTCTTCCGATGGTGTAAACCGTGGAGTGGTGATAAACAGGTGGGTGAAGCCTCAGTGTTTAAACCATTAATGATTTCCCTCTCGGATATCAAAGGTCCATTTAAGTGAATTTGCATTTAGATGTGATTCAATGGTTGGGTCGAGGACTGTCTGTCTGTCTGTCTGTCTGTCAGTTGCCACACGTCACCAGGTTCTCTCTACTTCAGCATCGTCACCTACACGTCTCTTGGTGTACAATAGTCACCTACACGTCTCTTGGTGTACAATAGTCACCTACACGTCCCTTGGTGTACACTAATTACCCACACGCCCCTTGGTGTACATAGTCACTTACATGTCCCTTGGTGTACATTAATTACCCACACGTCCCTTGGTGTACACAGTCACCTACACGTCCAATACTGCATAACCAATTCACCAACACATAGCTACGTCTGTCTGTCTGTCTGTCTGTCTGTTCTTTGAATCCCTACCACAAAAAGCTGCCAACCTCCTGCACTCAGCCACAATAGTTAAATCACTGTTAACACAACTGTCTCTCACTCTCGTATACTGAGCAGAACCACAACACACACAGCTGCAGGATTGAGGCCATCTTCCTCCTGAGACTGTAACTTATCGTGGGAAGAAGGGGAGAGGAGGAGAAAGAGCTATGGCAGTGGGAGAGGGGAGGAAGACGAGGAGACGAGGCCATGGTAGTGAGGAGGAAGAGGAGGAGGTACCATGGGAGTATTGAGGTGGAGGAGGAGGTACCATGGGAGTAACGAAGAACAGGAGGAGGTACCATGGGAGTAACGAGGAACAGGAGGAGGTACCATGGGAGTAACGAAGAACAGGAGGAGGTACCATGGGAGTAACGAGGAACAGGAGGAGGTACCATGGGAGTAACGAAGAACAGGTGGAGGTACCATGGGAGTAACGAAGAACAGGAGGAGGTACCATGGGAGTAACGAAGAACAGGAGGAGGTACCATGGGAGTAACGAAGAACAGGAGGAGGTACCATGGGAGTAACGAAGAACAGGAGGAGGTACCATGGGAGTAACGAGGAACAGGAAAAGGAGAAGGAAGGTACAGTCAGCAAAACAACCGTTCTGCACCCCTTGGTCTGATGGCCTCTGTAACGATCACTGACTGAGGCCATGTTAATTTGGTATGGTTGGTATTTCTGGTTGTGTGATGTATTGTTTAACCAGTATGATGTATTTTGTATATCACATATAGTTAATGCAGAGAAATTAACGGAAATCACCCGCGTAAATGAGTGTTGTTCAGAATTCTTGGTCCAGTGTGCAGAAACTTTTGTTGCTGACTGTACATAAGAAGAAGAAGAAGAAGAAGAAGAAGACAATTGATGAGGATGATTAGGGTGAGGAGAAGAAAGATGAGGAGGAGGAGGGGGAGGAAGCCAATGAAGAAAGGTGGAAGGCATTGTGAACTATTGCCATATATTATGTACGGTTGGGAGGGCATTGTTTAACTTGCCTCTCCCGTCAGCCATACCTTTGTCGTCCATCAAGAGGGAACATTTACCTGAGAAGAGAGAGAGAGAGAGAGAGAGAGAGAAGGAGAGAGAGAGAGAGAGAGAGAGAGAGAGAGAGAGAGAGAGAGAGAGAGAGAGAGAGAGAGATTACCTAATGACCTGTAATCTAATAGCCACAGGTAAATGGTCCATCCAAGAACAATTAGTGGAACAAAAATGAATAAATCAGGGGTGAACAAGAATTGATGATTGAGTGATTGAAGTCATAATTGAGAAGGAAAAAGAGGATTCACTTAAGATAATAAATAATATCAGAACCAAGAGCGATGAAGCACGTGTCTGTAGAACCGCTGACGATGAAGCAAGTGTCTGTAGAACCGCTGACGATAAAGTAAGTGTTTGTAGAACCACTGACGATGAAGCAAGTGTCTGTAGAACCGCTGACGATGAAGCACGTGTCTGTAGAACCACTGACGATGAAGCAAGTGTCTGTAGAACCGCTGACGATGAAGCAAGTGTCTGTAGAACCGCTGATGATAAAGTAAGTGTTTGTAGAACCACTGACGATGAAGCAAGTGTCTGTAGAACCACTGACGACGAAGCAAGTGTCTGTAGAACCACTGACGATGAAGCAAGTGTCTGTAGAACCACTGACGACGAAGCAAGTGTGTAGAACCACTGACGATGAAGCAAGCATCTGTAGAACCAGTGACGATGAAGCAAGCATCTGTAGAACCACTGACGATGAAGCAAGCGTCTCTAGAACCACTGACGATGAAGCAAGCGTCTCTAGAACCACTGGCGATGAAGCAAGCATCTGTAGAACCAGTGACGATGAAGCAAGCGTCTGTAGAACCAGTGACGATGAAGCAAGCATCTGTAGAACCACTGACGATGAAGCAAGCGTCTGTAAAGTTAGAAGGTATAATTTTCTTCTCAATAAAGTAATTTGGTGAGTCACTTATCATTATTGAAATAATTCTTGTGTGACTTGGGTGATTTGAATCATTTGGTTTATGTTACATTAAATTTACTTAATAGTTAGAAAGTGTGTCTGGTGTATTCATGCCAGTGTGGGTTGTTGTTGTTGTTGTTGTTGTTGTGGTTGTTGTTGTTGTTGTTGTTGTTGTTGTTGTTGTTGTTGTTGTGGTTGTTGTTGTTGTTGTGGTTGTGGTTGTGGTTGTGGTTGTTGTTGTTGTTGTTGTTGTTGTGGTTGTTGTTGTTGTTGTTGTGGTTGTGGTTGTTGTTGTTGTTGTTTGAGAATCTCGTTCCAAAATTTAAAAACTTTACGATTTCGAACTGAGAAAATTTTATATAGGACGTATTGATACTTAGAAATATACTCACAGTTATTATGTATTTCTATTCTCGTCTTAATACATATCTATATATAATTTGTATGTATATGTATCCTTGTGTATATTTATAGACGGAACGATATATATATACAGAAAGACATAAAAAAATAAAAAAATATAAAAACACATATCCATATAATATTTTATTTTAGGTCAACAAACCATCTTCCAGGCTGGCATATTTTCTCCCCCTACAATTTTTCTCGATAAAACTTAAGGTAAAAATCTTGTGGGTCGTCCATCACACGTCGGGGGGTAAAAGGTTGACTTATTCAGGTAAAAATAAACATTTTCAAAACCCTTGATAAATGAAGCCCGTCATCGACCCCAGACACGAACCTTATTAGCGCTAAAATGTACCGCCAAAATTGACTCAGCTATTACAGGTTTCCGTGTCCCTTGTACCGTGGTGGAACAGGTGGAACGGATGGAACTTATTTTTTTGTTAAATAGAAAACTTGAAAGTGGTTAAATAAAGAACAGTTATATGGTAATCCTGGTAGGTATGTTAGGTTACTCTAGTGGTTTCATGTGGTATCGGAACACTTTAGTAATGGTGTGAAAAGATTTAAGTTGTGGATATTGGAGGGATTGTATATGCAGGTAGAAGATGATGATAATGATGGCAGTGATCGATATTGTGTTACGAGACCATTTGTACGATACCTTTAATAGTCATAATAATAATAATGATAATAATGATAATAATAATGATAATGATAATGATAATAATAATGATAATGATAATGATAATAATAACAATGATAATAATAATAATGATAATAATAATAATGATAATGATAATAATAATAATAATAATAATAATAATAATAATAATAATAATAATAATAAGAGGAAGAATTTAAAGGTATGGACGCAGAAGGAAGGCCATCCACACAGCCACACCAGGGGATCATCCACACAGTCACACCAGGGGATCATCCACACAGATACACCAGGGGATCATCCACACAGCCACACCAGGGGATCATCCACACAGCCACACCAGGAGATCATCCACACAGCCACACCAGGGGATCATCCACACAGCCACACCAGGGGATCATCCACACAGCCACACCAGGGGGCCATCCACACAGATACACCAGGGGATCATCCACACAGCCACACCAGGGGATCATCCACACAGCCACACCAGGAGATCATCCACACAGCCACACCAGGGGATCATCCACATAGCCACACCAGGAGATCATCCACACAGCCACACCAGGGGGCCATCCACACAGCCACACCAGGGGATCATCCACACAGCCACACCAGGGGGCCATCCACACAGCCACACCAGGGGATCATCAACACAGCCACACCAAGGGATCATCCACACAGCCACACCAGGGGGCCATCCACACAGCCACACCAGGGGGCCATCCACACAGTCACATCGTCAGGCCAGAACCACTGATAAGCTCGTTCGCTCCGTGATGGCGATGTTAACAACAACATTTGTCACAACCTGATCTCTCTCTCTCTCTCTCTCTCTCTCTCTCTCTCTCTCTCTCTCTCTCTCTCTCTCTCTCTCTCCTTATTTTTATCGGTCATATATCCTTAATCTTCTCTCTTTCCCTTCTGTGTGTGTGTGTGTGTGTGTAACAGATCCCCATTATTATAAGAGACAAGGTTAGCAGGTAATGCCGCTAGAGGCCTCGTGTGGCTCCCTGACTCTTAAGATGTAATCAGGCAAGACGAGACTAATCACACCCACTCACACAATCATGATCTCTATGCCCCCTACACATAAGGCTGAGAGTCGGATATACGTTTGCTGCACCTTTAACTCATGTTTTCAGGGGAATTTTGGCCTTTATGTTCGTACCACATAAAGGTGAGAGTCGTGTAAATGTTCTAGGCAGCTTTTACTCATAATTAATGGAAGGAGAATTATGGCGTCTATATCCCCGCTGTATAAGGTTGATAATCGTGTATATATGTTCTATGCAGTGTCTAATCCTAATGGCAGGAGAATTACCGCCTCTTTGTACCTGTTAAATAAGGTTGAAAGTCGGGGATTTGCTATCCACGCAACTGTTACTCGTACTGGAATGGGAATTATGACCTTTATATTATGATCACATAAGGGTGAGAATTACGACTCTCTCACGTAACCTCCGATATGCAGGGGAAAGGAAATATTGAACTCTATCCACCTACCGCATAAAGATGAAAATCGTGTATGATGTCTATCGGTGTTCGAGCCATAATGTGGTCACAGGAATTTAGCCACAAATTAGTTGATGCATAATGGCCACAGTTGACAGCCCAGGAGATCCATGCGCTGCCACATAGTGAGTTTTTGGTCCAAATATGAAAAAATTTATTGACAGTAAACTGCCTAAAACTAATGTATTTTAGTGAACAAATTCAAGTAGATTTTTATATGGTCAGTACAACTAACTATAATACTTAATATTAACTATATCTTTATAAAGGTTCGTATATGATCTTATTTTAGCTGTATAATCAACCATGAATCATAAACAATAAATTTTTTTATATCAAACTATAAAAATTTTGATAGAAAATTAGTAACATTGACCTTTTTTTTCTCCTTAAAAGCCATTCATTCTTTGTAGCCTTTACCTTACCAAACTTTATATAGGTTAGGTCAGGTCAGGTCAGGTCAGGTCAGGTCAGGTTAGGTTAGGTTAGGTCAGGTCAGGTCAGGTCAGATTAGGTTAGGTCAGGTCAGGTCAGGTCAGGTTAGGTTAGGTTAGGTTAGGGTAAGTTATGAGTGGTTTAGTTTAGATCAGGTTAGGTTGAATTAGGTTGTTAGTTTGGCCCAAATTAAGGTACATCCAAATCAATTGTGTCTGTTAAGTTAGGTTAGATTATCTTAGGTTAAAATTAGTTATAAAGTCTAGATTAGTCTTATTAGTGTTACCTGTGTTACTTATGATGGATCCAGGTAAATGGTTGAATTAGGTTGATCCAATGAGGTGCAACACACGAGTCTTCCGGCAGGTTACAGGTCGTCGGGTCGTTTTCTCAGGTCGTCGGGTCGTTTTCTCAGGTCGTCGGGTCGTTTTCTCAGGTCGTCAGGTCGTTTTCTCAGGTCGTCGGGTCGTTTTCTGTGGTCAACAAAGTGTAGTTTTCATCCTAGTTTCTCTATATTACCTAACACTGAGCCGCACTGACCACCAGGTGTACTGTATACTAGCCTTGGCTGCCATTGCTTGTCGGAGATTCACCAGGTGGCTACGTCAAATGGGTGAGGTCTTCATCCAGCGGTTGATTGACACAAACGGATGAGGTGGATGAAGTTTAAGAATGGTTTAGGGTGATGGGTTACCTTGATACCACCTGCCGGGCACCATCATGTAAAGGACCAGCTGTGAGAGGTCGTCTAGTGCACCAACTGTAGAAGAGAGAGAGAGAGAGAGAGAGAGAGAGAGAGAGAGAGAGAGAGAGAGAGAGGATTATCCCAACAGGTGTAAAAGGTGTATGGGAGTTAAAACTTCTTACTGAATACCCTACAGGTGAACGAACAGCTCTCAGGTGTGCTGCCGTAACGCGGAGGTCATGGTTGGTTGTGGAGGTCAGGGATGGTTGTGGAGGTCAGAGCTGGTGGTGGAAGTCAGAGTTGGTTGTGGAGGTCAGAGCTGGTGGTGGAGGTCATGGTTGGTTGTGGAGGTCAGAGCTGGTGGTGGAGGTCAGAGTTGGTTGTGGAGGTCACAGCTGGTGGTGGAGGTCAGGGTTGGTTGTGGAGGTCAGAGCTGGTGGTGGAGGTCAGAGTTGGTTGTGGAGGTAGAGTAGTCAAGTTGAAGTAAAAAATAAAGTGCTAAAGGGACGCTGGAGAGTACATTTGAGTACATCCCCTCTCTTCTCCCTCGCACAACCCCTCTCTTCCCCCTCTATTTCCCCCCCCCCCATCACCTCTCTTTCCCTTCCCTAACCCCCCTCTCTCACAACCCCTCTCTTCGCCTTCCCTTTCCCCTCCCCCTCTCCCATCTTTCTCCTCCCCCTTTTACCCTCTCCCATCTTTCTCCCCCCCCTTTTCCCCTCTCCCACAACCCTTCTCTTCCCCCTCCCACTGTGGAATGGTCAAATAGCCAGGAATTGTCGCAGATTTTACCATTGTAGGTCCTAGTTCAGGGTTGTTTTGTGACGTGCTAAAATTTTATTGTGCATTGTAGCTTTTTCTGTGATATAATTTGTTTAAACTTTTTTTTTTTTAGTTGACTTTTCGGATACGTGGGGGGGGGAGGGATAGATGGATAGGATGGGGGGAGGGAAGGGAGGAGAAGATGGGGGGAGGGAGCGAGAGATGGAAGAAGAGAATGGAGAGGAGGAATGAGATGATAGGGTGGGAGAAAGGAGAGGGTGGGAGAAAGGAGAGGGTGGGAGTAGGGATGGAAGGGGGAGCTGCGGTGTGTGTTTAGAATCAAGGACTTCCCCGGGGTGATAATGTATTGTGATGATTTTGTTGAATAAGGAAGGGGGTGTGATGAAAGGAGTCTCTGTCTCTCTCTTTCTCTCTATCTCTCTCCTTCGGTCTTTATACGTCTGTCTGTCTGTCTGTCTCAATCATCCCACAAAGATTAAAGTGAGGAAAACAAAAATAGAATACCACTAAAACAAAACATTCAATAACAAGAGTAAAGCAAAAATGAGATTGAAACAAATATGACAAAGCAAAGGAGAGAGAATAAACAACGGAGAACAACGAATAAAGATGAGAATGCAGATGTGGAGATAGAGGAGAGGAGGAGAAACGAAAACACACACACACAGAGGAGTAAGGTATAGATTAAGCCACACCAAAGCTGGAAGCAATATTGATTCAATTACTATTCAAATAAATTAATCCATTCAACAGTGTTAGTACAGGTAAAGGTATGTACAACACTCACTGACCTAACACCAACACTCACTGACCTAACACCAACACTCACTGACCTAACACCAACACTCACTGACCTATCACCAACACTCACTGACCTAACACCAACACTCACTGACCTAACACCAACACTCACTGACCTAACACCAACACTCACTGACCTAACACCAACACTCACTGACCTAACAACAACACTCACTGACCTAACACCAATACTCACTGACCTAACACCAACACTCACTGACCTAACACCAACACTCACTGACCTAACAACAACACTCACTGACCTAACACCAACACCCACTAACCTAACACCAACACTCACTGACCTAACACCAACACTCACTGACCTAACACCAACACTCACTGACCTAACACCAACACTCACTGACCTAACACCAACACTCACTGACCTAACACCAACACTCACTGACCTAAACACCAACACTCACTGACCTAACACCAACACTCACTGACCTAACACCAACACTCACTCACCTAACACCAACACTCACTGACCTAACAACAACACTCACTGACCTAACAACCAACACTCACTGACCTAACACCAACACTCACTAACCTAACACCAACACTCACTGACCTAACACCAACACTCACTGACCTAACACCAACACTCACTGACCTAACACCAACACTCACTCACCTAACACCAACACTCACTAACCTAACAACAACACTCACTGACCTAACACCAACACTCACTCACCTAACACCAACACTCACTGACCTAACAACAACACTCACTGACCTAACAACCAACACTCACTGACCTAACACCAACACTCACTGACCTAACACCCTCTCGTAACTATATCCTCCCTAACTACCCTGAAAAGATAAAATAGGCAAGACCTCCATATATGAAACTACAGTAAAATAGTGTAGCGATACAGCGAAAATGTCGTGTACGTGTGTAATTAAGGTAATAACTTTGTAGGATATATGCACCAATAAATAGTGATAAATATCAGAGTGAGCGAAATGTAGAGGATAATAAAATCTAGCTTATACGAGAATCAACAGAGAGAGAGAGAGAATGGAAGAAAAATAATTCCCGTGTTTGTTGATACCTCATCGGCGTAACAGAGATACCTGACCTTTACAGAACTCTTACCTTTTTACTAATATAACCGACGAAAAAGACAATTATCCTCACGAACAAAACAGAAAAAAAAAGTTCACCTGGCTTACAAAGTCTCATTAACGATATGATTAGCCAGGTAAAGCCGCGTATACTCTTGGAAACACAGACCCGTAAAAATTATTCATAAAATACGATCTTCGAAAAACAAAACCCCCAATGATTATGTACTAGAACCCTGATCTACGTTTCTTTTAATGACTATATAATTGTCACAAGTTGTTCCTTACAAGTTAAAACCTACATAATAGATAAATAAACAACATGTGTATTAGAGCGTGCAGATGAAGGGGAAAAAACGGCAGGATATTACCCCACACACTCCTACACTACCGTTAGGCCCAAGGGAGTAACACTATGCTTATGTTTATGTATATATTTGCGTCCCAATAAACTAAAGCCGTCATAAATATATCAAGAGTAATCCGGCAGTCATATATCGTGTGGGTTATATCCCCTAGATACAGATATACTGTTATATTCCCTCCTAGAGTTATGTCATTCTTACCCTCCTAGCTGGACCTCTTCCGCTCTCTCTCTCTCTCTCTCACTGCTGCAGGGCCTGACGGAGGGAGATGTCTCTCTCTCTCTCTCTATCTCTCTCTCTCTCTCTCTCTCTCTCTCTCTCTCTGGTTACTGTAGGTACGACTTCTATGTGCCCTTGTCTCTCTGCAGCTACTGTATCTACGACCCTATGTGTGAGGAAAATATCCTTGGCCTCTTTATTTCTCCTCTAACTACGACCCTCCCCCCGCCCCCCGTCAGAGAAGCACAACGACCCCCCCCCCCCCGCCAGAGAAGCACAACGACCCTCCCCCCCCTACCTTTCCTCTCTCAACCCCTCACACCACCAACCCTGAAGCTGTTTGTCACTATGTTATGGTTCCTCTTTCCCTCAGAGCAAAGCATTACGGTCCGCCAGCAGCTTCCTCTGAGTCGTGTTCCTGCCTGGGACGAGAGAGAGAGAGAGAGAGAGAGAGAGAGAGAGAGAGAGAGAGAGAGAGAGAGAGAGAGAGAGAGATTTACCCCCCCCCCCCCCCTCGAGTGTGTTGTTTCATCTTGTCTCCCTCTACTCCCATCTCTCGGTCTCACACTGTATCTCCCTCACTGAGAGTTAACTTGTCCCTGTCGTGTCTAACGAAGCGAAAAAAGAGTTCATTGTATCACACCAGTGGCGGCCGTGTCTGCTGATTCTAACTAACTCTATTATGCTTTGTGTACTTCATTCCTGTGGTTTATCGTTGAGGATGATGGTTTAACGGTGAGAATGATGGTTTAACTTTCTGAAGATGATGGCTTAATTCTAAGAATTATGGTTTAACCCTGAGGATGATGCTTAACGGTGAGAATGATGGTTTAACCGTCCGGGAATGATGGTTTAACGGTGAAGATGATGGTTTAACCGTCTGGGAATGGTGGTTTAACGGTCTGAGGATGATGATTTAACTCTAAAATGATGGTTTAACCTTCTGTGGATGATGGTTCAACTCTAAGAATGATGGTTTAGCCTTCTGAAGATGGTGGTTTAACACTGAGGGTGGCTTTTAACTCTGAGATGAGGGTTTAACCTGCTGAATATGGTGGTTTAATGCTAAGGATGATGGTTTAACTTTATGAGGATAATGGTTTAAGCTTCTGAGGATGATGGTTTAATGCTAATAATGGTGGTTTTACTTTCTGGGGATGATGGTTTAACTCTGAGATGTTGGTTTAACCTGCTGAAGATGGTGGTTTAATGCTAAGGATGATGGTTTAACTTTCTGAAGATAATGGTTTAACCTTCTGAAGATGGTAGTTTAACGCTGAGGATAATGGTTTAATTCCCCGAGAATGATGGTTTAACGCTGAGGATGATGATTGAATTTTCTGAGGATAGTGGTTTAATTTTCTGAGGATGGTGGTTTAACTCTGAGGATGATGGTTTAACTGTCTGAGGACGATGGTTTAACTTGATTATGGCTGAATACCTATTAAGACTGGGGCCTATTAATACTTGGACCCTATTGAGAGTGTTAGACTGGGCCCCTCTTTGAACCAGTCATCTCGCGTCATAAATTTCTTCATAAAAGGCAGTCGGTATAAAGGAGCATTATGGTGGCTCTTAAGTCATGGTATTATATTATGAAGGAATTTCTGTGAAGTCAATTAAAGTGTCGTGCAGCCGGATTCTCCTGATGTAAACTTTCTCACTTAGGTATGACGTGTGTGAGGCAGGTACGTTAATTAATTTACCATGCACCTGAACACAAACACACACACACAAAACACACTAATAGTAATTTATTTATATACACACATAAAACACCACATACACATACATTTAAACATGTGGCACTTTACAAACTCACATACGGATACACATACATTCTCACACACACACACACACACACACACACACAAACACACATACACACATATATTATGGAAACTGCAGCAGAAGCAAGTCATTTTCAGTAATGGGCTCCTCCTCAATGTTTCTTTCTAAACTGCTCTTATTTCCAGACATTTGAGAGCACAGGCTGCTTCCTAGGCGCTTGAAATCACACCCTGACATTTACGTCCTGAGAAACCTGCAGAACTGTAGCGAAAACATAAATAGTATAATGTGTGTGTGTGTGTGTGTGTGTGTGTGTGTGTGTGTGTGTGTGGCATGAGGAGGTGGGGGGGGGGGAGATGTGTATGTATGAATTTATGTATATTTATGACGTTTCCTTATATATCAATATATAAATTCCAAATGATAATTAATTTCACTCGGTCATATTCACGCCTTTACGGTCAGCTGGACGGCAAGATAAACCCCGCAGTTACCTATTGACGTCAGGATACGGCACAATGAGTCTTCGTTAACTTGACTACGCTTCGTTGGCTGTTAACGTTGATTGAATACTGACAGTGAACATGGTGAATATAGAGATACTTTAACATTACTTCTCCTCTTCCTCCCCGTGTACTTCTCCTCCTCCTCCCCGTGTACTTCTCCTCCTCCTCCCCGTGTCCTCTTTATCCCGGGTGTTTTCTTTGAGCGAAAATATTCAGAATTCAATCCAAACGAAGTGAATAATATAATCCAATTGTTCTCATTAACTTCATAGAAAACGCATTATATGACACGTTTTCAGGGCCAACTGATAAAAAAAGGTCCCTTAGAACCTCATCGACTGTGAGATCTCCTTTGTAAGTCTTGGCTAAATGCCTAGCCTATAATCTTTTAATAATACCGCTAAACGGATCACTGGCACCGAATGAGGTCATCTTAGTCACGATTTTTCAGGGCCGGCCAATCAGAAAGAGACACACAGAGCTGTCAGTCGGAAGATGGTAACAGCTCAGCAGAGATTCACTTGGATTAGCGCCAAAGACTCGAGTCGTTTATCTAAGATGCCCATTAGCCCCTCAGAGTCTCGCCCGCTGAGATAAGACCAGGAGATCAGATTAAACTTGAACGCTTCCAGGGACGACGAGCGAACAGTGGGAGATTTGTGTCTCAGAGTCCTGGAACTACGGACAACTGGAACTACGGACAACTGGAACTACAGACAACTGGAACTATGGACAACTGGAACTACGGATAATTGGAACCATGAACAACTGTAACTACGGACAACAGAAACTACGGATAATTGAAACTATGAATAACTGTAGCTACGGACACCTGGAACTAAGGACAGAAACTATGGATAACTGTTACTACGGACAGAGTCACCAAGTACAAACTCGGTATAAGGAAGACAAAAACCACAAACCAGTGTTAAGAAGTAGAAACCAGTGTCAAGGAATAGAAACTGGTGTCAAGGAATAGAAACCAGTGTCAAGGAATAGAAACCGGTGTCAAGGAATAGAAACCAGTGTCAAGGAATAGAAACCGGTGTCAAGGAATAGAAACCAGTGTCAAGGAATAGAAACCAGTGTCAAGAAATAGTTACCAGTGTCAAGGAATAGAAACCAGTGTCAAGGAATAGAAACCAGTGTCAAGGAATAGTTACCAGTGTCAAGGAATAGAAACCGGTGTCAATGAATAGAAACCGGTGTCAAGGAATAGAAACCAGTGTCAAGGAATAGAAACCAGTGTCAAGAAGTAATTACCAGTGTCAAGAAGTAGTTACCAGTGTCAAGGAATAGAAACCAGTGTCAAGAAAGTAGTTACCAGTGTCAAGGAATAGAAACCAGTGTCAAGAAGTAATTACCAGTGTCAAGGAGTAGAAACCCAGAGTACTACCTGCACGGGTATCTTAGGGTGTAGCAGGAACCTCAGCCATCCGACCTTCCGCGCGGAAATTGAGAGCCTTCTTGTCGAGAGCGAGGGGGAAGGAAATTCACTATTTTTTGTTCTACTCTTCAGTCTTTCTTTTTTTTCTTCTTTCTACTTCCCAGTCTACTGTGATAGAGGCTCCCATTTTCTATGTAAATTTTTGTGCCTCCATCAACATATCATTTAAGAGAGGAAGGAAAGGTTTGGGGAGTGGAAAGGGGTGGTGGGAGGGAGAAGAATGGGAAGGGGAGGAGAAAGCTTGCGTGTTCTGTACGGCCACTTCCCGCCTGATAAGAGAACCACCCTATACAATTATTGATGAAAAGAAAGTCCTGGGATACTTTTTTTTGGGGGGGGGGGGATGGTCGTTTATTTTTGTTACGTTTTGTGTGTGTGCGTGTGTGTGTGTGTGTGTGTGTGTGTGTGTGCGTGTGTGTGTGTGTGTGTGTGTGTGTTACAGAGGCGGGAAGTGGCGAACACAAAACAAGTAGTGCCGAGTTATATGACAAGGGGAGAGATGAACGATGGCAGTAAATGGCATCATAAAGAGGTGAAGATGAGTGGAGGAAATAAATGGTGTTTAATATAATGTATGTGGAGGGGAGAGGTAAAAATATAATTGAATAAAGGAGGATATAAAAAGGGAAGAGTGAAGGTAATGTTGGTAAGAGAAACGATGAGAATAATTGGTAAATAATGAGGGTATTATTTGTAAACACAGACAGACATACGTGTACACAGTCATACACGCGCGCATTTACACACACACACAAACAAACATGGCCAGGGATGAAGACACCGAAAAAGTATAACGTCATACTCGTCAGAGCACATAACCTAACCTAACCTAAAACAGACAACACTTAAAACACACAAATAATTAAAAAAAAAAATTATTCAAGAACAAACACTCAAAACACAATTGTATTTACAAACAGTACACCTCCTCTTATTTACCCTGGTTAGGTTAGGTTAGGTTAGGTCAGGTTAGGTCAGACATGTTTACCCCACAATTTCCATTTACTTTGTGTGATCAAAATTGCGTATATTTAAGTGAAATCGAAAACTAAAAAAAAAAATCGAAAAATAATAAATTTCCGACATATATGGTATAGAATAAAATATATTTACGAGTATTTATTTATTTATTTATTTATTTATTTATTTATTTATTGCTCTATCACTCTATATAAGAATAAATTTAATGGCTACAACGAATTATTTACCTTCATCCCAGCATGTCTGTCTCTGAGTCAATTTGTGGCATTTTTCTTAAGAAGCACTATTAATTTTTTCCTTTTTTATGAATAATTATTAATTTCCTTCTGCATTTGTTCTATCGTATTTTTTTTCATATTCATTAATGATTAAGTGAAAGATTATCGAATATACTTGAGATCTATGTAGGTAAAGATGAACCAATACACATATATGTGAATTACACGAAAGCGCTTGGGAACTTCGTGTTTTCTTTTTCCTTGTGGTTATCAGCATATACCTAGATCACGCGCACCTACAGTGATTTACTTGCATATATATAATAAATGTGTTAGAATATGTCCATAGAATATGCCAGAATCTACAGGAGAGATTTTTTTTATATTAGGTAAAAAAAAAACTTAAATATTATGAGAAGGAAGGAGAGGCCTCATCCTCCGTGTGAGTAGAATAGCTGCTGGATGGTGATGCTGAGACGAGAGATGAAAGAGAGTTCTAGTGTCTCTTGAGTCATTCTGAAGTGTGAAGAGAGATGTTTGGTGTGTGTGTGTGTGTGTGTGTGTGTGTGTGTGTGTGTGTGTGTGTGTGTGTGTGGATAAATAAAGTGGTATATATATTATGTAACCAACTGAGTGATCGTGATAGTCTAGTTAGATAGTTAGATTTTCAGTCACAATAAAGGTTAAACTGATCTTCTAGTCTCCATATATACTGTATTTAATTGCGGTTTTTACGAAGGAACAGTTCACTCTAATTCTCTTATAAATTAGATAATATAAGACATACAAATTATTAAGGAAGTTATCACATAGTTAACTGTACATATGATAACACCTGAATTATATCGGGAAAATAAGTTCAATGAGAGAAGGAAGTCACCAATTCAATGTGGGTCGATGAGGAGGCTGTAAGGACCCCAAGAATCGTCCCCCCCACACACACACACACACTCACACACACACACACACACACACACACACACACACACACACACACACACACACTACCGCCTGATTGTACAGTACAGTAGTTAAATACATCAACAGTATAACAGTACAAAGAGAAATGCACTTGTCGACCATCACCTTTAGTCGTTAAGGTGAATTATACATAAACCTGTTGTTGTTTTGTAGATGGATGGCGATCAGAGCCGTCTAGTTAAACATTTGTGCCAGTCATGGTTAGTGTTGTATCTGTAGGTGTGGCCACAGGTGTAAGGGACTTGGTGATTGAAGAGGCAGACAGACAGACAGACAGGCAGGCAGGCAGGCAGAGAGATAGACAGGCAGGTAGGGAAGCAGGCAGAGAGATAGATAGGCAGGCAGGCAGACAGACAGACAGACAGACAGACAGACAGACAGACAGATTATAAGAGATAAAGTTAAAGCATTTAATAGAGACTAAAAAAAAAGAGATATTCACTCGCTAAATTTTTATACCTATGTACCAATGGATTTTTAACTAACATAATTCAATGGTTAAGTCATGTGAGAGTTTTAATAAAGACATAAACAAAGACAACAAAGAAAATAAGCCGTCACGGGAAGACATATTACCCTGACATAACAACATTACCAAGACACAGGTTCTTATCCCTAGTAAGAGGCTGCTGGGAATCTCATTTCGAGGGAATTCGTTGGTGGGCTGTAGAGAAGATCCCCTCACTCCTCTCCTCCTTCCCTTCCCCCTCCCCCTTCCCCCCTTCTCCCTCCTTCCTTCCCTCCTTCCTTCCCTCCCTCCTTCCCTCCTTCCCCCTCCCCGTTTCTCTCTGCAGCTCCCTCCCGACATATTGCGGCTCTACTCGGGGTTGTTTGCTGCGGTATCGAAGGCTACTACTAATACTACTTTTTTTTAACGTGACCTCCAGCCTCCCCCCAATAGCTACACCTACGCTGCCATTTTATTGCCTTAAAATCAAATATCCTAATACAAAAGTAGCTACCCTAGCTGTGTTGAGTTAGTTAAGCCGCAGATCTATGCGGCATTCAGTGACTGGTGCCTCAGTCAATATCTGCGACCGTTGTCGGCTTTGGGGCCGAAGATCTCGTTCCCCTAAGGCAAAGCAATGCAGACCTAAGCAGAGAAAGACTACTACTACTACGGCAGTGAGCGAGGCCATAGCGATACACTATGTAAACTGCCGTCTTATTCACAACTCTTGAAGGCTAGTTTGCTGCAGCTCTCGCCACCAAACTTGTTCCCCCTTCTCGTTCGACGTTTGCCAGAGTTCGTGCGGCTGTTGTCAGAGGTTTAGTGCTGGGCTTATAATATACGTGCAAGCATACATATACCGGATGTATATGTATATGGGTATAGAGACAGAGTCGTATTAATGGTTTTCTATAAGCCACTACACCATCAACACAATCAGGTCACACACACTTATGTCAACCTTCGTCTAGTCTTCACAACCTAATCATTACCACAGACAGACAATAAAGAAAAAGAAGGATTACTAAATGTTGTCAATAAGAATATACAGACAAACACAGACACAGCAGAACAATCCCTGTATCTGATCCGAGTTACCTTGCAGCCCCCCACCCACCAAGCAACCCCCCACCCACCAAGCAACCCCCCACCCACCAAGCAACCCCCCACCCACCTTGCAGCCCCCCACCCACCAAGCAACCCCCCACCCACCTTGCAGCCCCCCCACCCACCAAGCAGCCCCCCACCCACCAAGCAGCCCCCCACCCACCAAGCAACCCCCTGTAACATATATACGACGGGGAACACTGATACCGCCGTCTTTCTTGTGTTGGCAGAGGTTGTGTGAGAGGGGGAGGGGGGGGGGTATCCTTCGGTGAGGCCTTTTACTGAGCGAAAAAGTTTGCAATGAAAGTAGTATTATGGTAAAGATGGCGGGAATTGTGAGTCTCTCCCGTGATGCTGAACTGTGATGTTGACTTGTGATGCTGAACTGTGATGCTGACTTGTGATGCTGACCTGTGATGCTGACTTGTGATGCTGACCTGTGGTGCTGGTCTATGATGCCGACTTGTGGTGCTGACCAATTATACTGACCTGTGATGCCGATTTGTAATACTGACCCTCAATGCTGACCTGCAATACTGACCTGTGATGTTGCTAAAACTTCGTGTATGTCAAACGCTACAGGAACTTTAAAAATTGTGATATAAGTCATAGATATTTTGTCGCTATTCTTCTCTTGAATATTTTTACTTCAACTCAGAACTAGGATGAGGATGTTATCTCTCTCACTGAAAATGTTGATGAAGGACTTAGCGTTCATTCGTTGTTTCAGGCGTAAAGAGAAATACTGTTAGCAGGATAAACTTAGGTCGTCACTCCACACACTGTAACAAGCGGCTCAACTGTATACAAAATAATTAACAGAAGTTGTGAGATGTGGAGGCTCTACCCTGTAGGACTTATGGCCGCACTGAGAAGGCCGAGTTAAGTGTTTCCTTGATGTGGGTTTTATTGTGTTAATTCTAGAGGTTTTAAACGAAAACTGCGTGTGTGGGGACTGTCTGTTTGTCTGTCTGTCTGTTTATCAATCTCTCTGTGGTGTTTATAAGATAATATTCTAACAATGAAACACGACCAACTGCATCCATCCGTGTATCATGCTGGTGTACCTACCCCAGTACCCCACCCTCACCTCACCTTACCTCTGTTCCACCCCCATAGTAACTTACCTCACCTCACCCCACCTCACCTCACCTCACCCCACCCCCACCTCACCTCACCCCACCCCCACCTCACCTCACCTCACCCCACCCCTACCTCACCTCACCCCACTCCACTCCAACCCACCTCACCTCACCTCACCTCACCCCACCCCCACCTCACCTCACCCCACTCCACTCCAACCCACCTCACCTCACCTCACCCCACCCCTACCTCACCTCACCCCACTCCACTCCAACCCACCTCACCCCACCCCACCTCACCCCACCCCCACCTCACCTCACCCCACTTCACCCCACCCCACCCCACCCCACCTCACCCCACCCCACCTCACCGTACCCCACCTCACCGTACCCCAGCTCACCCAACCCTGCAGAGCGCCAGGAACACGGGAGGAGGAGGAGGAGGAGGTAGCTGCACCAAGGACCACCATCACCACACCTGCACGTTCTCCTCCCCATCTATATTCTAATGTCAACACTGCCTCGAGCTCAGCCAACACGGGCGCCATCCCAGACAGCTAAACTTTTCACCAGATCACTTCTTGAGATAAATCCTTATTATGTAATATTCCTCTAGTCTCCTTGGCCTCTTCAGCCTTATTCCTGGTGAAAGAGACTTAGTATAGGACGATATTCATCTGGCTAAGTTATAATGAACTTCAGGGTTGATGCCTAACTTTGTTCCTCGTATTAGACAATATTGTGTGTGTGTGTGTGTGTGTGTGTGTGTGTGTGTGTGTGTGTGTGTGTGTGTGTGTGTGAGTGTGTGTTATTTCAAGTTATAATGATCTGCCTGTGAGTCTGTCAATGTGTTATTAGTTTTTTGATGATGTGATATATAAGCTAGTTCAGAGGATATATATACATATATATATATATATATGTATATATATATATATATATATATATATATATATATATATATATATATATATGTATACATTAAACACACACACACACGTATGTACATTATATATACTGTGTATGTGTGTGTGCCAGTGCCAGCATACAATCATAGAACAGCTCGAGGGTCAAATAACCAAACGCCCCCTGATCATCTGAACACACAGCGGTAAGACAAAGGTCGGCCAGACATTCCGTGAGCGAGCCATAAACCTTCGTTGTACAGGAGTGGACTATCCATGGTTACTGTAATAACACCCATTAAAATTCTTAGCATTATGGCACTTCCAGAACTATTAACATTTCCTCCTTATTTTCCTTATTTCTACCTTCAGTGTGTTCGTTTTCTTCCCTTCCTTACTCTCCCCCCCCCTCCCTCTCTCTCCCCTCTCCCCTCCTCCCCCCACCCCCTTCCCCCCCCCCGCCTCCCTACCTCCTCCCTTGCGTTTTTGTCCTCCTTCTTTCCTCTTCCCCCCATCCTCTTACCTTCCTTCTTCCTTCACCCTCCTCCCATTCCTCTCTCTTACGACCTCCTTCCCTCCTTCCCTTTCTCCCCCTCACCTTCCTCCCTCCGTTACCCTCCTCTCCCCTCATTCGCTCACCCTCCCTCTCTCCCTCCCTACCACCTCCTTCACATTATTGTCCTTCTTCCTCCCTCCTTCCCAAACCTCTTCTTTTCATCCATCCTCCTCCCTCCCACTCGCCTCCCTCCCTCCCTCCCTCCCTCCCTCCCACCCTCCCTCTCTCCCTCTCTCCCTCCCCCCACCCTCCCTCCCTCCCTCCCTCCCTGTCTCTCTCCCTCTCTCTCTCTCTCTCTCCCTTCGTCTCAACTCGTCTCACCTACTCACTTTTCACTTTGTAATGAAAACCTTAAACTTTACATCTCAATTCCGATTTCCTCTGCGCCATTATCGAATTCCCATCACATTACTCTCTCTCTCTCTCTCTCTCTCTCTCTCTCTCTCGTTTATCCTCATCTCTTCTTCTCTTCAATGCGTATCTCTCCTCCTCTGTCTCTTATCTTTCTTTCGTATTCCTGTACCGGTGGTGTTGTGTTCGGTTTTACTGTCTCTTGTGTTCGGTTACTGCCCTTCATGTTCGGTTACTGCCCCTCATGTTCGGTTACTGCCCCTCATGTTCGGTTACTGCCCCTCATGTTCGGTTACTGCCCCTCATGTTCGGTTACTGCCCCTCATGTTCGGTTACTGCCCCTCATGTTCGGTTACTGCCCCTCATGTTCGGTTACTGCCCCTCATGTTCGGTTACTGCCCCTCATGTTCGGTTACTGCCCCTCATGTTCGGTTACTGCCCTTCATGTTCGGTTACTGCCTCTTCTATCCGGTTATTGCCTCTCTTATCCGGTTATTGCCTCTTTTATCCGGTTATTGCCTCTTCTATCCGGTTACTGCCTTTCCTGATGATCTACTTCCCGTCTAGTTATTGCTTGTTCCGGCGGCAGTGTGTTTTAGTGTATCGTTGTGGTCACTCCGCCTCGGTACAACACATTACTCTCATCTATTTGCATCAACTCTGTGGTGTGGTTATAAAACTGGCTCTGAGTAGACTAGATTAACAGATAGTGTGCCGTGGGGAGTGGATTGACTTAGCCATTGCAGTTAACGTAGTTGTCCGATGTGGCTGGGCTCTTCTTTGATACTTGACTACACAGGTTGGTAGTTGATGTGGTTTAAGGTAATGCTGGTGGTTACTTCTCCATAGGTTTAATTATAGAGTTAAGTTAGAAGTTATAGTTTTTTTTTAATTGTATAGATGATCGAGTTTCTATATCACATCGTTTTCTTTCTATTTTATTTTTGTTTAATTTACTGATCAATAACTAAACTAAAAACATGTGGAATGGCAAAGTTACAAATTTATTCATTTATTCATTTATTCATGTTCGTAAATCAAAAACAATTGAATTCATTTACACGATTTACACGTCCACAGTACCTAGTCATTGTTAGGAATTGTGTGTAAATGTCTTTGTTGTTTTTGTTAGCGTTTATCGTTTGAGTGATTCACGCTAGCCAACATCATCAACCATTGTTTACAAGTATACACGCACTACTGCATCTGTATTGGTCGGTTATGCCACTGTTATATAGCGACCATTTATACAAACTACCACCATTATTTGTTTAAACTGCGATACAACTGCAGTATTCCCAACTAGAATTTCTGAACTGAAGACGAACATCAACATTTGTGTGTGTGTGTGTGTGTGTGTGTGTGTGTGTGTGTGTGTGTGTGTGTGTGTGGGGTAGGAAACATACCTCTTCTTCCTCTTCTTCCTCTTTCTCCTTCATCCCAGGTTACAGTAGGCTAGGTTAAGTTACCTTACGTTAGGTTAAGCTTGGGTAAATAGGTTAGGTTAGGTTAGGTTAGGTTAGGTTAGTTTAGATTAGGTTAGTTGCCTCCTCTCGCTCACCTGACTCGTGACCTGAACTCTCCATCGTTCCATTAGACACATTCTCAATATCACTTCAACACACGAATCTCTCTCTCTCTCTCTCTCTCTCTCTCTCTCTCTCTCTCTCTCTACGTCTGTATTGGCTAATAACCTTATCTTATCGTAATGTTAATTCATTTAATTAACTCTAAGGTGTAAATATTAACTTGGGGCGTCTAATGGCCTTCGTTAGCAGAGTGTAAACAGAGAATTCCAGTCCCAATTATATAGGTGTGTGTGCTTGTGTGTGTGTGTGCGTGTGCTTGTGTGTGTTTGCGTGTGTGTGTGCTTGTGTGTGAGTCTCAGTCTGTATATGTGTGTGTCTTCATGTGTGTATATATATGTGCATGTCTGTGTGTGTGTGTATATATGTATGTGTGTGTGTGTGTGTGTGTGTGTGTGTCTGTCCGCCGCTGGTACCCTCCCTCGGGATACACCACAAACTACCACACATCCCTTTGTCGGCCGATCGTTACACACACCACACTACCTCGGGTTACCACAATTCAAACATTCCCATCGTCAATTTTATCACCGTGTTATGCCGACAGAATGGATGCCTAGCGGTATCAGTGTTTGTTTACATACGCTGGCCGGCAACAATTAATCACATGACGGTCAAATATCAGGGTTTTGTTATATTTATAGAAAGATTGATTAAAAATTGTATTAAGGCAGAGTGAAAAACAAGCGCTTTTGGGAGGAGCCATTCTTCATTAGGTGGGGGAGGGAGGGTGGAGTATAGGCGTGAGGGAAATGTGCTTTAAGTTGTTGTGTCATATGGCTTATTTTTATATGTGTGTGTGTGTGTGTGTGTGTGTGTGTGTAAGGATGGATATATGTGTACGTATAGCATGTATAACTCACATACAACAATGTACTCACAAAATACCGGACAAAAAATACACCCCTCAGAATTAAATATTGATGAAGGGAGGAAGACTAACGAGGATTGCCCACAGTTTAATCATCGTCACCCACCATCCAATTTTTCTGCACCTGTTTTGCGATGGAGAAATTTGTTATTTTTCTCCGAGGAATATTTACCCCCCCCCCTCCCCCTCTTCCCTTTCCTTCCCCCTCTCCCCCCACAGCAGGAACCACTAACACCCTTAAATTCCTGATGAAAATGGGGGGAATTCTTTGTTTACCCTCGTGGCAATCTGTTCCCTCGACGGGGGATCCACAGAAATAGGTCAGTCGGTCTTTAAAGGTTAGGAGAACGAGGTGTGTAAACTTAGATGTGAGACCAACTGGGGATCTTTATCTTTAGCGGATCATGTGTGATGTTGAGGCGGGTTGGTTTATGATTTTGATTTCTCTCTCTCTCTCTCTCTCTCTCTCTCTCTCTCTCTCTCTCTCTCTCTCTCTCTCTCTCTCTCCTGACTAAACATAAGAAAATATAATGAAAAAATTAACAAAATAATACAGAAGAAAGTTAGAAAAAGTCACATGTAATTTTTCCTCTCTACCTCATCGCCATAGTAATATTGACTGCTAATGTCCAATCAACGCGCTTCATACCCGCAAACACGTGGATTTTTAGACTTTTTTTTTTTAAACTTTACAGAGTCGCCATTTGTTTCTGTTGACTTTGGCCCGGAAGCCTGACATTGACTGTTCCGAGAGAGGTGTTGACTAGTTCCTGCCGCTCTCACTTCGACTGGGACAGAGAGAGAGAGAGAGAAAGAGAGAGAGAGAGAGAGAGAGAGAGAGAGAGAGAGAGAGAGAGATTGGTGGGGGAGGGGGCGAACACTTCACCCAGGAAATGCCAATATGTCGCAACCACATGTCACAGGGCAATTTTTTTATATATATTTTTTGGGGGAATGGGGGTCGGGTGGGAAGAGGGGGCGTGGGTCCATTTATTTTAACCTTTCAATGATATCAGAGTAGCTAAGGGGAGGACGAGGAGGGGCGGTGAACGTGCAAATAACGCGTCAGATCCAATAACGTTTATGGAAATGGTTTGGGGAACGTTTTTTTGGAGGGGCAGGAGGGCGGGGGGGCGGAGGGCGGGGGGGCGGGAGAGGGGGCACACGTATGAAAGCAACGTTTATTTGAGGTGTGATTATAAGGTTTATTATTATTTTGTTTTTTTTAGTAATTATGGGTTGTGTTTGTTTAATTTAGATTGGCTTTGGTTAGGTTAGGTTTGGTTTAGGTTAGATTATGTAATAATAATAATAATAATAATAATAATTAACGGTTTATTGAAAGAGCTTGGCAGCCAGAAGGCTGAAAATATACAGTTACATATTTGGGGAATGGGTTTCGAATTACAAATAATATACAAGTGTGTGTGTGTGTGTGTATATGTGTGTGTGTGTGTGTGTGTGTGTGTGTGTGTGTGTGTGTGTGTGTGTTAATATATACTCTGGTTTCATCTTAAGGAAGGTAGACTCGTGGCCAGACAGTTGGGACGATTCTTGGGGTCCTTACAGCCTCCTGATCGACCCATATTTAACTAGGCGTCTTCCTTTTCTCATTGAACGTATTTTTCCGACATAATTCGGTGAGCATCAGGTCCGAGGCAACACTTAACACTGTACACTTACAATAAACGTTGGGCCCCGCTAAGTATTTTTAAGTTAATCTTCTCTAATTGGTAGTTAATGTCTCATACATTTACTGACAATGGCTTACTTTAACATTAGCATAAATACCCAACATTGCTAACCTGAATACATTATGTTGGCTGTTATGTTTAATTTCGCTACACTCTGAATATTGTAAGTGTCTTCTGTAAAGCCAAAGCCAAAATTCCCTGAACACTTGGTGAAATAATCCGGTGTTTACTTGTCAGTTATTAATTATGTTTGAATAATAACGTGAAGAGGTACTTAATGATACGAAGAGTGAGTTAATGTTAATAATAATTCAGATATTGTGTAAGAGCGTCTTTGATATATATATATATATATATAGCTATATATATATATATATATATATATATATATATATATATATATATATATATATATATATATATATATATATATATATATATATATATACTTCATTTTTAGTCCATATAACACGCGGACTTTGAACATACAATCAACGACCTCACCAGCTGGTGAGGTCGTTGATTATATATATATATATATATATATATATATATATATATATATATATATATATATATATATATATATATATATATATATATATATATAAGAGGTGTTTGTGTTGTTTTTTTGCAACACTGTCAACATAACAAACAAGTTTTGACGTGTTTGTACTGAATGCTCTGTAATATAATATATTAGCCTGGTTTTTATTGACTATTTATCAGTTGATTATACTAGTCTGGGGTAGATTAATGGTCAATTTAGTCTCTATTATTTGGTCATAAGCAAATGAAAGTAAATATTATATATATTTGTTTTCACGGATGTAACAAGTGAATTAATTGCTTTAATTAGTATTTTTCCTTTGTTATTATATTCATATAAAGTAAAATACACCAGTAAATGTGTTTTATCCGCCCGGCAACAAATAGTAGACCATTTATAAAGGCTTCATATTATATTACTCCCAGAATCAAAAATATTTCATTTTCTCTCTATATTAACTGTGGGGGGGAAATGAAATAATTATGTCATATTCAACTGTGTTAAAACTATGTTCGACAGCGTCACATATCACAGCACCGACCAGCCCGACGATAAATAATTTCCCCCCCGCCGCGTCACGTTCAATGTTAACAATAATGAACTAATTTAAATAGCGTGCACCTCCTGCCCCAACTTGTGAATAGGGACCCGGGCAGAGTTCCTCAACTATTGCAGTAAAAATATTTCAGGTACGTTGTATCAGCAGGGCTTCGGCTGGTTCTGGGATGAAATTATGTATGAGAGTTTGGCAGTGTGATCACTAACGAGAGGTCAAGATGACGATTAGGTCAAGGCATAGTGTACAGAGTGTGTGTCAGATGGTGTTGTTACCCCTCTCTCTCTCTCTCTCTCTCTCTCTCTCTCTCTCTCTCTCTCTCTCTCTCTCTCTCTCTCTCTCAAATTAATGGGCCTAAAAGTTATTAATTTTACAAGAACAGAGATTACAAATGTTGTCCTCACGAATTATGGATTGATAAACATTGTATCCGCCATCATAGTCCCTACAACTCTTGATGTTTACAATGTTGCCTTTTTCGTTATTGTCTGTACAAACATCAGACCTACAGAAACTTACAGTCCTTACAAA
The DNA here is from genome assembly GCA_958450375.1 of Homarus gammarus. Classification (NCBI taxonomy): domain Eukaryota; kingdom Metazoa; phylum Arthropoda; class Malacostraca; order Decapoda; family Nephropidae; genus Homarus; species Homarus gammarus. The sequence goes on along the minus strand of CAUDMG010004058.1, from coordinate 765,262 downwards.
TTCTATTTATCTCTTATCAAATTAAGACAATACTTACGGTCTCCCTTAAGCTTCTGGGTGTGTCGACTACAGGGGGGGGGGGCTAGGTAGGAGGGGGGGGCAGTAGTAGAGGGTCTAGGTAGGCGGTGGGGGGGGAGCTAGGTAGGAGGGGGGGCAGTAGTAGAGGGTCTAGGTAGGCGGTGGGGGGGGCTAGGTAGGAGGGGGGGCAGTAGTAGAGGGTCTAGGTAGGCGGTGGGGGGGGCTAGGTAGGAGGGGGGCAGTAGTAGAGGGTCTAGGTTGGCGGTGGGGGAGGGGGGAGCAGTAGAGGATGTCCAGTCTGACTCTACACACGACACACCTGAGAGCCATTTATCTCAGGTCCTGAAGTGTAGCGGTAGTAGTACTCTCTCTCTCTCTCTCTCTCTCTCTCTCTCTCTCTCTCTCTCTCTCTCTCTCTCTCTCTCTCTCTCTCTCTCTCTCTCTCTCTCTCTCTCTTACATCTCCTATATACCAACCATAAGTGTCCATGACGTCATACATAAACACAAATAAAACAACAGAAACTCAAACTGAAAGGTTAAGTAAAATTTCCAGAGTTGTAAATATTAAATGAGATAAGTTTCCAGGTGTTTAAACAGTCCCATCACTCTCTACCTGCCGGAGGTGATTTAGTGTCTGTCTTCAGGTGATTCATAACCTCCCAGGGTCATCTTTCATTCTTGCCTTGTTTTGTTTTGTTTTTTCGTAGGATATACTGGAGAAAAAAAAGTCAAAGAGTTGTAATTACTTGGGGAGTCTCGAGGATATAGGCCTACCTGGAGGAATGGATCGAGGCTACATCTTGAGTGAGGTGCCTTGAGGATACCTGAGGGAGGGAGAGGTGCTTCTTGGATATCTGAGGGAGGGAGAGATGCTTCTTGGATACCTGAGGGAGGGAGAGGTGCTTCTTGGATATCTGATGGAGGGAGAGAGACGGGGAGGTGTCTTGAGGATGCCTGGTGGAGGACGGGAAGGCTATTGTGTTTTGGATATGATCCTACAGGAGTTCTTGGTACCGACGGCGTTGTTGACTTCAGGCTATCATGGACTCCTGTGTGCTGTGAGGAGGAGGAGTGGGGGTGGAGAGGGGAGGAAGAGGCTGTAGAGTAACTTAATTGTGATTACATTACACACGAACCAACTGGGCCTAAACTAACTGTACCATAACTGACGAAGCCTAACCTAACCTAACCTAACCTAACCTAACCATACCATTAAGAACTAGAGAGATTCACCCGTGTAGGTTTTCTCTTGGCTAAACAATCACTGCCCCACAAAACACTCCCAAAGACACAAAGTTCAGATAAAAGTCTTGTGTGTGTAAATTATGTAGCCGCACCAGTACCCTCCACCTGCTGTGTAAACGTCGCACGGGAGATTCACCTCTATGGCGCTGATGGACTGTGGAGCGTAGCACTATCTCCCCCCTTCCCTCCCCCTCCCCTCCCCTTCCCTTCCCCCTCCTTAAAGTAAAGTAGATGTTGATGGTATTGGTTTTTACGATAATTTTCATCTCCAAGTGACGAGTACAATTTTGGATGAAAGTGTATGTGTGTGTATGTGTGTGTGTGTGTGTGTGTGTGTGTGTGTGTGTGTGTGAGAGAAGATATAAGTACTCTTAGCATTAATTAATCAGTCTCCGGTTGGCTTACCCATGAGCATAATCCCTTAGCCTCTTCCCTCCCCCCTCCCCCTCCTCTCCCCCCCTCCTCTCCCCCCTCCTCTCCCCCCTTCCCCCTCCCCCTCCTCTTCCCTGCCCCAGGCATCGTTTAATTATTCCCAGACTTCCTTCAGAAACGAGAAAACGTCCGGAGGAGTTATTACTGACACACACATTACGATATTATGCAGGTAATGAGGGTTAAGTGCCCGTGAGAAAACCCTGATCTCCTACCTCCAGCCAACACACCCATAAGATGTTGTGTTGACTTTGACGTAACGAGAGTGAGTGATGATAAAAATGTCATGTCACAGTTAATAGTGCGAGGACAATTTTTATCTTGATGAGGAGAGATTCAAGAGGAAAAAGAAAAGACACACACACACACACACACACACACACACACACACACACACACACACACACACACATGCATACATACATTCACACACATACACACATACACGTGGGGGTTCACTCTGATCCCTCCACACCCCCGAGACAGGTTAAAGGTGTGAGTAAGGTGATGGAATATTGTAATCTTCTGTTGGGTAATGAGAAGTTGGAAGCTTATTTACATTGACTCTCTCTCTCTCTCTCTCTCTCTCTCTCTCTCTCTCTCTCTCTCTCTCTCTCTCTCTCTCTCTCTCTCTCTCTCTCTCTCTCTCTCCCTAAGCTCTCTTGAGGGAGGTGTTGTTGTTGTAGTCACACTTGAGAGCAGGTAAGGTACAGGGTCGAGCTGGCGCAGGAGATTGATTTCACGAGCAGACTGGCTGGATGGGTGAGTGGGTGGGTGGGTGGGTGGGTGAGTGCGGAGGTGGGTGGGTGTGTGAGTGGGGAGGTGGGTGGCTAGGTTGGGTGGGTAGAGAGGGTGGTTCACTTCCTTGGCAAGAACGATCTAGCTGTTACTGGCAGGTGAGAGAGAGAGAGAGAGAGAGAGAGAGAGAGAGAGAGAGAGAGAGAGAGAGAGAAAATTGGTTAATAAGTAAAAATAGACAGAGAGAATAAACAGAGACAGACATACAATAAAGAGAGAGGGAGAAAGGCAAGCAGTAAGAAAAGAGAAAAACAGCGAAAAGAGAGACAAGTAGACACACAGACAGACAGACAGACAGTGAATTACACACACACATAAACAATTTCCTCAAGTGTGTGTGTGTGTGTGTGTGTGTGTGTGTGTGTGTGTGTGTGTGTGTGTGTGTACAGAGGTTACATTACTGTTGGCATTTGGCTATGAGTTGCAGTTGCCCTTATCACTCTGGCGGGCACTGTGCTATCAGTCTGGGAGGCGAGAATGTGGTATTTGTGGAACCTTGGTGATGTTTGCATGTTATTATGGGAGGAGGAGGAGGGGTGGTGGGAGGGATGGAAGAGGAAGGAGGGTGAGGTGGGAGGAGGAGAAGGAGGGAACGTTGGTATACTGTACTTACAAGGGTTCGTGTTGTGTCGTGTCGTCTTAGGCTGCGGGAAACTCTCCATTACTATAAGTTAGTTCGTGGTGTTTGTTCCAGTATTTTTGGTTTCCTCTCAACTGGTAACTTCAGATAGAGACAATTTTTGCAAGCTTAAGGTTCTCGGTTCAATAGATGATATTCCACACCACATACAAAGCACTTGACTGTCTGTGCATCGTGGACTGTTTCCTGATTGTTTGGAATGAGTAAACTTTGAAACAATTGAACATCGCTTTACCTCACCGTTCTTAATACGTGTGGTGGTGGTGGTAGTAGTGTTGTTGTTGGTGGTGGTAGTATTGTTGGAGCAGGTGGTGAGGGAGGAAGGGGAGGGGGAGATGTGGTCAAGTCGAGACACACTGCATAACCAAACTTCTCCTCCAGACAGTTTGTGTTGTAATTTAAAGCTGCCTCGTTATTCTGGGAGTCTGGTGACGTTTTAGCTGTTCCTTCTCCGTGTCTGGCCAGGTGTTTACGTCCGGGTGATGATAGTCTTGTCTTCTCTGTTGTAGGAAGCGTCTTGCTCTAATGATGTTGTCTTCTTTTGTTTTAATTTGTCTTCCTTTTGGTTTTATCTTTTCCTTTTGTTTAATTTTCATCCTTTTGTTGATATCTCTTCATTTAGTTTGTTTATTTGTCTTCCTTCCTTTAATGTATTTGTCTTCTTTTTTGTTTATTTCCTTTCCTTTGTTTATTTATTTATTTATTTTTTGCATATTTTGTTCTCCTTTTATTGTATTTGTTTGTCTTTTATTTATTTGTCGTCCTTTTGTTTATCTTGGCTTCATCTTGTTAATTTACTTCGTTTCATTTGTCTATTTTGTCTTCCTTTTGTTTATTTTGTTTATTTGTCGTTATTTTTTATTTTGGCTTCCTTGCGTTTATATATCTTCCTTTTTTGTTTTCCTTTTATTTATTTTCTTCCTTGAGTTTATTTGTCTTCCTCTCTCTCTCTCTCTCTCTCTCTCTCTCTCTCTCTCTCTCTCTCTCTCTCTCTCTATTGTTTAATTCAGTTACTTGAAGAAAAAAAACACACACCATCTCTAAAACAATTACACAAACAGAAAAAAAAAACAAACAGCGATACCAACAACATACACAAACACATCATCACTTCAACTCTCGTAATAAGAAGCTGTGGACCGTAAGTGCATCTAAGTAACCCGCACTTAACATATTTACACTCGACTTATGATCTGCTGAAAGGTCGAGTCGTCTACTTCAGCATCCAACAGGAAACATCATAATGGAGTCACACACACACACACACACACACCGGGGCAGGGGGGGGGGGGGGACACAGTGCACTTTTGTGACCGTTGTCCGTATACGTTATAATATATCGGTGTTATATGACCTTTAAATAATACACTGCGGCAAAATATTCATAATTGTTAATACGATAACTTTGAATGCAGAGTATGTGATTTATTTTTTATATAGGTTTTTAATGTATTAATATATAGCTATGATCATATATATCTCTGACTCTTTCTCTCTGTATATATATAATAGATCATGTGAAGATTAGGCACCCTAGTTTATTTTTACCTGTCGATTCATTTTTTTTTCCAGCTACATTAGGGGTTAGGTTAGGTTAAGGTAGGTTAGGTTAGGTTAGGTTAAGGTAGGTTAGGTTAGGTTAATTTAGGCTATGTATGTTTATTTTAGATTAGATTAAATTAGGTTATGTTAATTTAGTTGTGTTAACTTAATCTATTGTAGGTTAGGGTAATTTACGTTAGCTTAGCGTTATAGTGTTAAATCATCAGACGAAATAAGGTGAGGTCATCATAAATTATTCTGTGTGTGATCGAGTTAATCTTAGACTGTCTATTAATATCTAGTAAGGTCGGGGAGGTGTTCTTTATCACCCTCTACCTCCTGAGTGAAGTTGGTGAATCTGACCTTAAGGAAATTGTTGTCAGGTGTTACCCAAGAGAAACTTATTTGGCCCAAGTTGTTACACCTTACAAGACAGGAGGGAGGGTGAGGTAACTTGAGACAGGTAGTTCTCCAGGTAGATAAATACTTACCTTTCCAGTTAGCCAGAGACAGGTACTACTCCAGGTAGCTAGAGACAGGTACTTCTCCAGGTAACTAACAACAGCTACTTTTCCAAGGTAACTAATGACAAGGATATCTTCAAGTAATTAACAACAGGTAACTGATCCAGGTGACTAATGACGGGTAATTTAAACCCAAGACCCGTTGGGAGTAAAAGTAGAGGCGAGAGAGAGAGAGAGAGAGAGAGAGAGAGAGAGAGAGAGAGGAGGGGGGTTGAAAAAATTTAAAACGAAACAAAATTAAAAAAAAAACGAAAACTAACACTAAGGACAAAAGTAAAAAAGGGTATAAATTAAGATCAGGAGAGACAGAGAAAAGAAAAAGTCCCTTTGTACGTTCAGTAAATGTGAAGTTAACGAAATATTGTTTACGAGTCACTCTGTCCCTGACGCTAAACAGACCAGACCAGACCAGACCAGACCAGACCAGACCAGACCTGACCTGACCTGACCAGACCAGACCAGACCAGACCAGACCTGACCTGACCTGACCTGACCTGACCAGACCAGACCAGACCAGACCAGACCTGACCTGACCTGACCAGACCTGACCAGACCAGACCAGACCAGACCAGACCAGACCTGACCTGACCTGACCAGACCAGACCAGACCAGACCAGACCAGACCAGACCTGACCTTACCTTACCTTACCTTCGCCATTACCACTTCAACAACATCATTACTACTACCAAAATACTACCAAACACCACCACCATTACTACACCAACACACCACCACCACCACCAATACTACCAGCACACCACCAACCACACCACCAACCACACAACTACCCCACCAACCACACCACCACCACTACTACTACCACCACTACTACCACCACTATTACCACCACTACTACCACCATACCACCAACCACATCACTAGCACCAATACCACTACCACCATAACACACCACTACACTCGCTTATATGTGAAGGCAGCAACTGTGGTAAAAATAGTGTGTGATAATGGAGCATATTCCGCTCTGTGGTGTGTGTGTGTGTGTGTGTGTGTGTGTGTGTGTGTGTGTGTGTTTCACATTTATGTTATTGTATACCTGTCTGTGTACGAACACGTCCATTAACGAGGCTTCAAATTCTGAGTTTGTAGATATTTGTGAATTTTTCAGTCCATATGTAAACATACATACATACATACATACCATGAATATGCTGTTTGATCGTAGATATATATGCTAATTATCTTTACATATAGAATACATGATACGCCGGATAAAGAAATATAAAATATATCCTCTATATATAACACCACATCACATCTGTGCCTCATATCTTGTCAAAGAACTGAGTCCATTCATATATATAAAGATTAATTATATATTTTGGCCAGACACCAAAGGATTATTCTGAGTAGGATTACGTGTCAGTGTGAGGCTCTATTATACCCCGCCAGGCGTGTGAAATGGAGTTAATATCACCCATGTTTGTCCGTCTCTCTGTACTTACGTCTCAGCTGACTTACCTCACAAAGAGTCACGAGACATGAAGCAAACACAAACATCTTGGTCAGTACTCTAAGATGTCATCACAGGTGGCCGTTGTGATCTATGTTTCAGGGTCTTAACCCACCATTACGTTCATTGTGTATAATGTAATAGTATTCGTGTCATCCGGGTCATTAACTACCTCGTTTACGTGATGAAGGCTGAAGCAGCTCGCAACTCCATTATACAAGACTGAACTAAGTGACTGAGGAACTAGCAGTGTAAATCCATTTCCTCGTTTTCCCTCTGTAGTTAAACCCAGGTTGTAATCCCGAGATTGTTATACAAATGTTTGAATCTCACAGTAAATCCATTAGTACCTTCTGGAACCGAGTGTTAGAGAGAATGAAAATCTCTCTGGGTATTCACGTCAGGAGAATATTCTAGTGAGGACTTTACCAACGGTGTCCGGGATAATCCTACACTACCCGGAAGGCGAATTTTACAGGTTATATTGTTATTAATGATAAAATGTGGTTTATCTTCGTATTTTGTAGCGTCGGTGAGCAACAACAACAACAATAACAAAAACAACAACAACAGCAACAACTACAACTACAACAACACCAACACCAACAACAACAACAACAACACCAGCAAAAAACAGCACCAACAACAACAGCAACAACAACAACAACATCAGCACCACCAACAACAACACCAACAACAACAACAACAACAACAATAACAAAAACAACAACAACAACAGCAACAACTACAACAACACCAGCAACAACAGCATCATCAGCAACAACAACAACAACAACAACAACAACAACACCAGCAAAAAACAGCACCAACAACAACAGCAACAACAACAACATCAGCACCACCAACAACAACACCAACAACAACAACAACAATAACAACAACAGCAGGAGAGGAGTTGCAATACGAGGTACTCTGATCTCTTCCTCCCGACCTGCATCTTGTATGAGGCGTTGGTCAGGGCCCCAACAAATGTCTACCTCCCTCAGTCCTACACACCTCGCCCATCCTTGACGTCTCATGCTGTATTCAGGGCAGAGAATAAGCTTGGAAGAAATCTTGGGCTCCAGTTGGGTGTGTGTGTGTGTGGGGGGGGGGGGGCGTGTTCGTGAGATTTGGTGTGTGTCAGGGGGCTTGTGTGTGTTTGGGGCACGTGTGTGTAGTGTGGCCTTGTGTGTGTGTTGAGTGCACGTGTGTGTGGGAGGCATATTTGGGGGGCTTGTGTGGGGGGCCTTGTGTGTGGGGGGGGCTTGTGTGTGGGGGGGGCTTGTGTGTGTGTGTGTGTGTTGTGGGCATATGTGTCTGGGGGGCTTGTGTGTGGGGGGGCTTGTGTGTGGGGGGGCTTGTGTGTGTGTTGTGGGCATGTGTGTCTGGGGGGCTTGTGTCTGGGGGGCTTGTGTGTGGGGGGGCTTGTGTGTGTGTTGTGGGCATATGTGTCTGGGGGGCTTGTGTGTGGGGGGCTTGTGTGTGGGGGGGCTTGTGTGTGTGTTGTGGGCATATGTGTCTGGGGGGGCTTGTGTGTGGGGGGCTTGTGTGTGGGGGGGCTTGTGTGTGGGGGGGCTTGTTTGTGGGGGGTTGTGTGTGGGGGGCTTGTGTGTGGGGGGCTTGTTTGTGGGGGGGTTGTGTGTGGGGGGGCTTGTGTGCGGGAGGGACGTGCTTGTGTGATAACATAAGGTTATTGGGGAGAAGAAGGGGTGAGGGATACAATCAAAGAGACAAACAGAGAAGACAGAGAGAAACAGACACGTAGATTAGAGTAAGATATAGACTACTATCTTCACAACCAAAGAGAGAGAGAGAGAGTTAGAGACGTAGAATAAAGAGAATGAGAGAGAGAGAGAGAGAGAGAGATTAATGCCTTCCTTCAATTTCTACTCCATTTTCTACTGCCTCTATATATATTTCCTTCTGCCCCAGTGAATGACCAACTTGAACACCCTATTAGAACTTTTGTTTTTGTTTTTTACGCGGGAAAATAAACCCGACTCCGAAGTTTTCCCGGGTAAAAAAGTATGTAAACAAACAAACCGACTGTGCATCAAAATATACCGTCCAAAGATACAGTATATATTTTTATTTCCTTCGTGTTAGATAAAGACAAAAATAATGACTTTTGTGGGATTATAAATGTTTTCAGAAATAGTTACTTTTTGTTAAGAAGTTTCAGTTGTTTGGTTTGAAATTTTATGTCAAGTCTGCCAGTGAAGTCTTACGAAAATATTGGATGGATTTTTTTTTTTCTAATACCACTAACGCAAGAAGACTTCTATTTTACTGTGATTAATAAAAGAAAAATACTGAAGGAAGCGGATTATCCACTCTGTTTTCTTGGTCAAAGTTTGTGATATAAACCTTATGAATATCTTCCTATCTCGTGGCTGTGGTGTGGCAGGTGACGTCACACCAAAACACAACTGTCACGGGAGGTAAAAAACATGTGGCAGTGAAGGGAGGGACTATGTTATACAGTACAGGTATATACTATTTATACTCGCTAACTCACTGCGTTGTGGGGGGGTGGAGAAAAAGCCTCACAAAATCAAAATACACATAAAATCATACTTTATTTCTTTAAAACTAGAAAAATGTAATAATTCTCCAAAAAAACAAAAAAAAACAGTAACCAATCCAGCCCCAACTCTGTTTATATTTGAGCGTCTGGCAAGTCTTCAGGTCTCCGCCGCCCACTCGGTCTAGACGGTTCCCTTGGTGGAGATCCTCACTAAGTCATTTATGCTTCCTCAGTCCGTCGCTGTTTCTTAAAGTCTTCGTTTCTTGAGCCACAAAATTCTCACATCCATTCACTGGCGTCTTAACTTTCTCTTACATGGGTTAATACTATTTCTTGTGGGTATTGGACGATGGTATAATGGCGTAGGATCTGTTACTCATACACTCATTGACATCACACACACTCAGTGGCATTACACACTCAATGGCAATGCACACTCTCACATATCACACACTCAATGACATCACACACTCATTGGCATCATACACTGAATGGCATTACACACACATATCATCACACACTCACTGACATCACGCACTCAATGGCATCATACACTCAATGGCATTACACACACATATCATCACACACTCAATGACATCACACACTCAATGGCATCATACACTCAATGGCATTACACTCATACGTATCATCACCCCCTCACTGACACCACACACTCACCTCTCGGTCATTACCATCATCATCATCATCATCATCATCATCATCATCATCATCATCATCATCATAATCATCATCATCAGTGAAAATAAAACACACAATATTATCGAATCATATATATATTATATAGAAAATTTAGACAACATTTTGAATCCACTTGGACCCAACACTTCAGGGGACATATCATATATATAATTTATATACATATACCTTGCGTACGTGTAAAGTTATAAAACTCTATTAACGGAGCGGTAGCAGTTGTTTACATGGGGAGAGGGGGGGGGCGTGGTGGAGAGATCAAGTGGTACTAGTGTGGAGGAGTGGGTGGTGGTGGAGGCGGCAGTAAGAGGTGGTGGAGTCGATCCAGGTGAGCAGAGTGTGGAAGAAGTCACAGGTGGCCAAGGTGACCACTATTAGGAGGGGCCACCACCACAACACCTGTAGGGGCGCGGCGGCACCTCCTCCAGCTGCAGCAGTAGGTGTCTCAGGCAGGGCGTCATGCTGCATGAACGCCGAGTTCTCACCTGACGGGGGGGGGGGCGGGGAGAAAGAGGCATAAACAAGACTCATCACACCTTAAGACTCACTACATCTTGTTACTACTCCTGGTGTGGTCATTAGTTTAGAGAGAGAGAGAGAGAGAGAGAGAGAGAGAGAGAGAGAGAGAGAGAGAGGCTGACTAGACACCCACACCAAGACATGATAATGCTCTTCATGACGACAATTAACATAACATCAAGGTCTTCATAACTACAACAGTAAAGTGTGTACTTACAGAATAATGCCACCTAACTCTCGTCTCAACTCTCACTATAATCAAGGTGTCTCAGAAAAATGTATATACACTGCTTTAAGAGATTTTCGTGTAGATCGTGTAAATGTTTGTGTTAAAACTTCAACATTGCCCTCACTTGTTGATGTGTACGAGGTCTCCCATAAGTGAGGACAATGTTGCTCTTGTAGTACACAGTTTCCCACGATCTCCACGACTATTTATAAGGCAGAGTGTGTACTTATTTTTTTTTTTTGAGATATCATCTATGCCAAGCTAAGGCGTTCAAAATCTGATCTTACACCAATTCCTTAGTTTTGACACCCTGCTTAAGGTTAGATTGGGGGTTCAAATACACGACACAATCATGTGCTAACAGTTTTACTAATGTGTTATTTGTGTTGTAATCCTGCAACATTACCACAAGTATTGCGTCAGGAAACAGCTTGCCGGAGCAGTCAACTTGCCTGTTATAGCGCGGGCGGATGTGTTCGACCACAAGTTCCCGAGTTAAAGCAACAGTTCCGTAGTGCTTCCGTCCGCCCTAACTACTTCAACAATCGTGCAACAGCTGCAACATAAACTTATACAGTAAACAGCAACTTTCAACCCCCGTTGGTACACCTTCTGCTTACTTCATTATAACCTAGGTCAGCCAACTCCCTCCCTCCCTCACTCCCTAACTTCTTCCCTCCTTCTTTCTCTTCTCCCCTCCCTCGCCTGCCACCAACAGGTCCGGCATACTCAAGTAGTTACAACCCCTTTCCTCACCACGTAATATACACAGTTATACTCTGGCAGTTTGTTATGCAAATATACCCCAGCTAGATGATAAATGTGTGCGATATACTCCAGCAATATGCTATGTGTTATTCCTCACTTCCCCATGATATGTGCAGTATATTTTATCGTTGTTTTATGCGTTATATCTTCCGAGTCCCCCTCTTGATATATTCTATGTATATTATGTATACAAAAGCAATTTAGCTTACGTTATAGTCGAGTTCCGCCGTAGTATATCTAGCATACTCTGTCATCAGTCAAGGAAAGTAGACTCTACATCCCTAAGTATAATATCCTCTTTTGATATCAGTATTTGCCTACCAAGCGTGGAGACTGTCAGAGCTTGTGTCAGATTATCCCTTCACTGTTTGTTTTTATTCTGCCTAGTGAGTCATCCTTTCTGACAATCTACTTCTCATATGATATTTACATCAACACTTGTCAACTTGTGGTAACTGTGTGTAGGTGTAACTAGCGTGTTCCGTAGGTTTGAGGGATGTGTAAGTTGTGTATTAGAGGTGTAGTGATGTATCGACTCTGTGTATAGGTGTTTATAGGGTAAGCATGTGTATCGGAGGTGTAACCGGTGTACTGTAGGTGGAGGCAGTATTACTATAGGTGTATTCAGTATACTATAGGTGTACCCGGAGGCGTAATACACTCACCCGCTATAACATGGACGGTGACGGTGTCGCTGGTGTAGTTGGCGTACCAGCAGGAGTAGCGGCCGGAGTCTGTGGGAGCAGCATTGGCCACATAGAGGCGGCTAGCGATGAACCCCGAGGCCGCGTCGCCCTTCACACTGTGGAGGAAGACGACGAAACAAATGGTGAGATTCAGGAGGTGGTAGTGGTAGGAAGGTAGAAGAAACTGTGATGGGGAGAACCCACTGCCAAACTCTGCCGGCGGCCACACGACGGATACAGGAACACTGAAGGATGCGTCGCCTTTCATGCAGTGGATGGGAGAAAAATCAAGACCCTACTCAGGCGGTAGAAGAAACAGGAAGATGAAATGCAGAATTATAGCGAGAAAAAGCTTACACCAAACTCCCTTTTCTGATCAGTGTGAGAGTTGTTGCAGGTGTTACAGCTGCCTCTGAGGGTGAATCATAGCTATATCTAACTGAACAATCCTCTCTCTACCCCCCTCCCCCCCCCCTTTCCCTGCAGGACAAAACCAGTAGTGAAAAACACTATTTGTAGCTCAACACGGAACAATAGAGCTGTAGCCACCCTGACAGGGTCCCTTTCCCTCTCTCTCTGTTGTGTACTAACGACAAGAACACCTTAATTACTGTAATTCACTTTACCTGCAAAAGCGAGAACAACAATGCGGCTGCTCTCGTGTGAGGATCAAGACCGTGATTCACTGTGATTCGTGTGCTAAAGCTTCCTCTAACTAGGGTTGTTACACCGCATCTTAACAACCTCATTTAAGCTACGTCAAACAGCAATTAAATTATAGATAAAATGACCCCACCTGCCTATGTCTTCAGTCATGAGAACTGGGAGAGTCTATCCACACGTGTCTCTGTAGGTGTATCTCTCTGTCCCTGTATCCTTCAGTCCGTGTGTCTCTGTCAGATTATCTCACTGTCTCTCTAGCTGTACTTTGAGCTACAATTTGAAACGCTTTGATGTGATCCCCAGTGAAAACATAAGCTGGTACGCCTGCTCGCCGTATCAGTAGCAGCTGGAGGTGGAGGGAGGGAGTCGTCCTCGTATGGCATACTACTGTAGATACTTCAGTATTAAAAGAAGTTCATTGATGTATGTGTGGTGCTGGGTAGAAGCCACTGGCTCATAATTACAATAACTCTGAAATATACATGAAATGGACAGTTCACCATTAGGAAGTTTCTTACTGAGTGTCACAATATTCCTACTCATGTTGTTCATTATTATTATCATTAATTAATTCATTTATTACACCCCAGCGGGCGACAACCCTACTCATGTTGTTCACAATATCTACATGGGATCTGCCATGTTACTGATATGTAAGTTACATTGGTTTAACACTTAAATAAAGTTTAAAATCAAGGGACTTGCAGGCAACAGAACCCCTCGTCCACTTGATAATTATCTCATATGTTGCCTCACTATATAGTTTGCAGAATTGCGAATTAAAATTTTATAGAGATTTCATATACTGAGGTCTATATTACGTTTGTATCTGGGACGTGGCAGGTTGCTGATCAAGAATTAGACAGTTATGGTTTGGGGAATAAAAATTGATACAAATTATAATTTCGTTTTAAATTCCATGAAATGAATAATATTGTCCGGCCACCGTTATGGGCAATCACTTCCCGTACAGTAGGTGCTCCGCGTATCAGACAAACAGTAGTTTCAGTTCGTAAATCTACAAATCTTATGGTCAGGCAAAATAGACTAGATACTGTGTGATGAATGACAAATAATTTACTGAATAACGCCAACACACTTTGAGAAGTGTTAAACTTCTCTCTTAATATTATTCTGTAATAATAGTACAGGTATGAGTGTCATCTGTTGGTAAACAAAGAGACTAATTTTGGTGGTTCAGACTCGAGCCTCGAAGCTTCATCGACATTGACGGGAAACTTTACCTAAATTCTTCCTATGGGTTTTAGAACATACGACACGGTAAGTGTACCTGTACCTGTACCGATACTTCTACTGCTAGCTATGTTGTACCCACATCGGTACTTGTACTGTACATGGTACTCACAGTAGTAATAAGTAACATTTTCAGTTGTTCATTTATTGCTATTGTATAAACAAGACATAAATTGTTCATGAAATTATGTTTCAGACCAAATATTTTACAAACACATGGCGGGTTATACTGAGCAATTATTACTCTGTGTATAATAAATACAGTACTGTTGTTGTCATTCTAGAAACATTGTTTTAAATTTGTTCTTTTCTTTTAAAACTAATTTAAATAAAGCTTTTGTAATATACCACACAGTACAGTACAGTATCTTACATTTCATCACCATAAAAGACACTATATTGGCAGTCATATCTAGGAAACTTTATTTACAGTGATCTTACATAAATTTAGTTGGTGTATTTGGAATTCTTTCCCACGAAAACCTCTATATTGACACCCAAAACATGTTCCAATGATGAGTAGAAGCGGAGATATGGACAAAAACATATACTGTATCGCAATGGTGTGGCGGCCATCTTGAATTTCTCCCTTATTGCCGGGTTACGGAACGTCCACCCTTCATTTTCTTATTTTGTAGTTTAGATGTTCCCTTAGTTTAGATGTTCCTTTAGTTTAGATGTTCCTTTAGTTTAGATGTTCCTTTAGTTTAGATGTTCCTTTCACAAAACAAAAAATAAGTGATATTGGGTAGTTTTCGAGCACACAGCCCCCCCCTCCCCAACCCCAGGTACATTATTATAAGTTGTTCTTGTAAGTGTTACTAATCATATACTCGTAGGTGTTTGTGTGGGACAGACGGCAGGTAATCTCATCTGTAATATTTCTTTTCTTTTTCCAGGTAAGTTGAAGTTAAAGCAGCTCTTCAAGGGACATTAGCACACCATATCTCAGGTACTGTACGTCTAAGTTATCATATTTATTGATTATCGTTTTATTCATCAGCTACTGTAAGTCTGGAATCCTTCGCATCCCACAACAGGTTTAAAGGAACGTTACTCTTCCCCTCCATCTTTGAGGACGTCAGTGTCTCTCCCTATCAGTGAGTCAACGTGATGCCCCACTCGTTCACGCGGACGTCGGACCCACTCCTTATCCTTACACCATCTTTGTGGTCGCCTGTGTTCCCGTCGCTGTCTGTATAAAAGTCTCCCCCTTCCCTTCCCTCACGCCGCTGATGAGGGTATAGGAGTTTTCTTTTTTGTGTGTGTGTGTGTGTGTGTGTGTGTGTGTGTGTGTGTGTGTGTGTGTGTGTGTGTGTGTGTGTGTCACGGTTTGGATTTCTAGTGAAGGTGAATAAATCTAATGTTCAGGCAAGTTAGACTCTTCTTGTGACTTCCAGGATAACTTTATGATAATGACTCTGGTGGTGATCAGTGTATGTATCTGAGGTAATGAAAGCACAGTAATAAGTGGACAAAAACTTATACTAATGAAAGAACAACAACTAAATCCATGTTAACGTGTTCGGGGGTAAGCGTTGACTTGGCTGGTTTGTATGGTGGAGGGATGGACCCGGCGAAGTTGTCGGTTAGGAACTTCGAGGCCGCCAGTCTGTGTGGCTTATAAGTGGCGTTGCAGTTGCAGTGACACATGCACACAAAAAATATGAACATGTACACACACACACACACACACACACACACACACACACACACCTATAGATAAACAATCAACCATCCACAATATAACAAACTGCCGTCACCTATTAAAAAAAACGCCTCCCACTGAGCTGTGTGTATGTGTTGATGGAAGTATTTTGTTTGCTAGAGTGTAAAAGACTGTGATAGTTACTTGCCTAGGAAAGACACACTGACTGACACTATTATTTTGTAGGTATTTCATCATGTAATTTGAGTTTTGTTTGGTATATTATTTCATACATCTTTATGCAAGTATAATAGTGTATAAAAGAGCTTAATAATAGGTTGGTTGGAAAAGGTACAATAGCTTATACGAGTTTATATAATATTGGTGTGGATTATATAGCCTGACTTTCATTCGTGTAAAATAATAAACTGGATTATTCTTATCAAAAAATACTCTGTTGTCTCGTGTCAATCACAAAACATTGTATTAGTTAGTTCAACAATACCGAGTCAGTACACATTCTTACCTTTCCTGTCATTAGATGTTCAATTCAGGTGAGTAAATGTATGTACAGTCACCCCAAAAAATATCTCGACTTGGGGTGATCGATGAATTTCAGATTGAACACTGCTACTCCTGTTGTCCCAGTAGGTGTTGTCATTGTAAACATCGTGAATGAAATGTAAATATGATATGTGGTAACTAGTTCTCTGTGATGGTAGTATATCCCTTTATAGAGACACAGACGAGGGAGCTAAGCGTTAATCATCGCTGTTGTCGTCATTGGAAATAAATTTGTGTAAAAAAAAATATATTAGACGATATAAATGTGACTTTTGTTACTTTACTTAAGTGAATAAAAAAAATAGAGTAGAATAGAATGAATTATGCATAAAATAGTGTTGCCACATTATGGTCATTATACATCTTCAACAAACAGGTGTCAGGGGTGCCAACATAACCACAAACAGGTGTCAGGGGTGCCAACATAACCACAAACAGGTGTCAGGGGTGCCAACATAACCACAAACAGGTGTTAGGGATGCCAACATAACCCAAACAGGTGTCAGGGGTGCCAATATAACCCAAACAGGTGTTAGGGGTGCCATCATAACCTAAACAGGTGTCAGGGGTGCCAATATAACCCAAACAGGTGTCAGGGGTGCCAATATAACCCAAACAAGTGTCACGGGTACCAACCTAACCTACAAACCATGTATTTTGTATCAAGTTTACTCTGATCATTTCGTTAACGCTGTCATATCAATGTTTTATATAGGCCAACTGTACACCCGGGGTCAGGAACAGCTACAACCTTCCTGCTTGACACATTTATTCGCAACGCCATTTCCTGAAGTTGACGTCAAGAGGTCAAGGTTCAAGGTCTAGCTTTTGAAGAAGACATCAGCGTGCGTGGTCTTGTTCGGGTGTTGTGTATTGTATGTTATACGTAACACATTTCAAAGACATTTTTGGGGGGTGGGTGGGTGGGAGGGAGAGGTGTGGTATTTGATATTATTGGTTAAAACTTTTCTATATTCTCTAAAACCACATAAAAGGATTAGCTAAGTATCTTTGGTCATAAGTTGCTTTGGGACGAGTATCGTCAATAAGTTTTCAGGTCTCGTCACCAGACTCGCTGCTCCACGTCTTCATTATTTCTCAACACCACATAATACCCCCAAAGCGTGTAGCACCAACTCCTCTCTCATATTTATTTATTTTGTCGCCGTGATAGTCTTCGACATAGTTTTATTTCATAAACATTGTTGTGTCTATTTCTACATACAAAATGTACAAGTGTATATATATATATATATATATATATATATATATATATATATATATATAATATATATATATATATATATATATATATATATATATATAATATCACACAGGAAAAAGGGAAACAATGGAGCACCTTAGCTTTCGTCTTTATTCAAGACATCTTCAGAAGCAACTGAATTACAAGGACTGAGAGAGGCTTATGTACACAGAGTGACCTTACAAAACATGAGGTCAGGTCAAAGCTAAGGTGCTCCATTGTTTCCTTTTTTCCTGTGTGATTTTATCAAGATTTATCTTATCCACGTTTCCATTGAGGATCTACATGAAATATATATATATATATATATATATATATATATATATATATATATATATATATTATATATATATATATATATATATATATATTTCATTAGCCCAATAAAGCAGTCCATATACACGCGGACTTCCATATATAAACAATACCTCACTAGTCGGGAATCAACTGACTGGCCA
The DNA here is from genome assembly GCA_958450375.1 of Homarus gammarus. NCBI lineage: Eukaryota > Metazoa > Arthropoda > Malacostraca > Decapoda > Nephropidae > Homarus > Homarus gammarus. Next base: position 747,292 of record CAUDMG010004058.1, on the reverse strand, counting down.
TAGATGATCATGTAGACGTGCATTTATATAAAAAGTTTCATAGAAACCTCAACCTAACCAAAACTAACCTTAGGTAACCTAACATAGTTTGGGTATAAATTGCCTCTCTCTTAAGGGTAAATGACGTCTTAAATGAAACAGAACCAAATTTACCATATACGAATTAATTTCTATTATGTTGTAATGATAAAAAAATTATTCCTATTTAGCAAAACCAAAATTTGCTTTTTATAATTTAATCGTCAATTATCCCTATTTAGTGTAACATGCATCTAAAGTTACATGTTTCTAAATACACAATGAAAAACAAAGAGAGAGTCGTAATAAAGTGAGAGAGAGGCGGGGTAAAGTGTTCTCTCTGACACATAAGGTTAATAGGAAGTGAGTAACGCGATAAACTCACCCGCTTCCTCCCCTGTGGGTGAAATAGGTAAGGGGTGTGGGTGGGTGAAGGTGACCCAGGGGACTCACCTGATGCCTCCCCTGGAGGTGTTGAAGGAGAGGGTGGTAGCTCCCCTGCGCCAGGTGACGGGGCCAGGTGGGAAGGGCACCTGGTCGATGACACACTTGAGTTCTATCATACTGCCGCTGTTGTAGTGTTTCTCTCTGACCTCCTCACCTCTCTCGTCCACCACCCGCGCCCTCGGCTCTGTGAGAGTGTGCAGGGTGAGAGCTGAGAAGTGTGATAGTGAGAGAGCTTTAAAACTGACTACCGTTCAAACTTGAAATACAAATTTACTCTTTCAGGACGATGATTTAGGCTGTAGCTGTGTGGGAGTGTGACACCGTTGAGGTTCCTTTGATTCACAATTTTCAAGTCACGTGATAAACTACGCTAAAACATGACAAACTAATACTAAAACATTTTAACGAGATAAAACCGCGCGGTGATGTTCTCGTTAAACCATTTTTCTAATTCACACTTGTGTCTTTCAACTCTTAGCTGTGAAGAGAAAAATTACTAAATAAGTCCTCAGTATGCCAAAGGCTTTCGCAAAATTCTTCACAGGATCGAGTCATAGAAATTCTCAAACTAAAATTGCCAAGTATCGCGATCAAAGAGATGAGGAAAAGAAGAAGAAAAATATATTTGTTTATAAAAGAGTAAAAAGAGACGGAAAAAGAAGAAACGAAAAAAAAAAAAACAGATTCGGAAAGAAATATTTAGAATGGGATGGGAAAAAAAATTATATAAACCTGCAACTGAGGGAAACTACCATGAAATAACTCTTGAAACTTTCTGAGAGACAGATACATACAGACAGACAGACAGACATGCAAGCACACACACACACACACACACACACACACACACACACACACACACACACACACACACACACACACACACACCATTTGAAAGAGACATTTTTTTTCCAATCAGCATCACAGGAAAAACACGATGGACAAAGGTTCATGGTGTCCTCACTCGTCACTATCACGTCAACACACCTGGACCATTATATCTCACGTCGTCGTAATAGCCAGGTGTGTGTGTTCATTAGACATTACTCGCCTCAACAAGCAGCTCAGAGCAAAAGTTGAAAGCAAACTCTGGCATAAAAGTTAACTCCCTGTATGACCTAAATTCTCTATGGCATGACAGACGATGTGTGTGTGTGTGTGAGAGAGAGAGACAGACAGACAGACAGTGCGAAAAAGACAGAAGAAAACAGACAGGGTAAGACAGATATATAAAAAAATACTGAGAGAAAAAGAGAAAGACGGAGAAAGAGAGAAGGAGAAAGAAAGAGGGGAGGGAGAGAGAGAGATTGAGAGAGAGAGAGAGAGAGAGAGAGAGAGAGAGAGAGAGAGAGATGCAGTTTTTATTTTTCGTAAATATTATATGTGGAAAGTAACACCCAAATATAATCCTAACTCACGTCTGTAACTCTCAAGTAACACTAAGATAAACCTTGTAACACTTAAATAACACTAAACTAAACCTCGTAACACTCAAATGAATCCTGTAACACTCAAGTAACACTAAAATGAACACTATAACACTCAAGTAACACTAAAATGAACACTATAACACTCAAGTAACACTAAAATGAACCCTGTAACAATCGAGTAACGCTAAACTAGACCCTATAGCTAAAGTAACACCAAAATAAATCCCGTAACGCCAAGACGTAACAGGAGGAAGGGTCAACTCACCTGTTACACTGAGTGCGACGTCCATGATGAGGGGGGGCGTGGTAGCCACTTGACAGCGGTACTCCCCCACGTCCTGTGTTTGAACGTTTCCTATGACCAGCTGCCAGCGCTGCCATCTGTCTCCTGCCTCGTGCACTAGCCGGTACCTGTCTCACAACGTAACAGTTTAGGTTACTATGAGTTTTAGTGTGTGTGTGTGTGTGTGTGTGTGTGTGTGCAGGTGGGTGGGTGGGTGGGTGAGTGAGTGTTCGTGTGGGTGGGTAGGTCAGCTGTGGTATCAAGTTAGCTCAGCTGTGGAGAGACTTGTCTTACCCCACAGCAGAGAATGACTTACCTTCCACATATATAAACCCCAGCAGCTCCCGACCTCATAAATTACGTCATTATGTCTTCAAGTGAGGTCAAAGGTCACGCTCACTCATAAAACTCCGCCTCAGGAGAGTAAACGTGACAAGTCAACATATTTTCCTCAAAATATTTTGTGGAGGGTTGGTGTTAGTTTTACCTGGTATAGAGAGGAAAAGGAGATATATTTGACTAGAATCTTTCAGTTTTTCCCATTTCAGTTTCCCCCAAAAATGTGGAAAAGGGATATTTCCAAAATGGGTGTCCATTATGGCTGAGGGTAAAGGTCTCCCGGGAAAGTTAGGAAGGCATCATGACTCCCGTTCCACTGGCAGTATTTCTCCGCCCTCAACATTACGCCGCAAACGTTCTCAGTTTAGTGACTCGCAGCCATGATAAATATCTAAAATGTTCAGCTGATCGTGAAACGTTGGCAGCCTCGGTCAGCAGCAGGACGGTAGATATCTGGGGGTCACGAGCACCCGGAGGTCGGAGACAGACAGACAGACAGAGAGATGGATAGATGTATAGATAGACACGGACAGAGAGACAGACAGACAGAAAAGACATCTCATTAACAGAATACATACACTTAAGATTTTTTTTCCCACATATAAGCAATTCAACACCAATATTTCCGACATCATGTACCATCTTTATAATATTTCTTATACACAAAAAAAAAAGGACTAAAAGTTAACACTGAACTGACCTACAACAAGACTGGGACCACTCAACACTCACACTGCCACCGTAAACATTAATTAATCTCACGAGGTGTGTGTATAGGTGTTGATGTGTTTACCTGTATTCCTCTTAACACATTTCACTTGATGTTTGTGTTGGGGAAAATATTACAATGATAGACCAGACGATGATGTTGTGTTGTGAGTGATGTTATGGTGTCGGTGTGTTGTGGATGATGTGTTGTGAGTGATGTTATGGTGTCGGTGTGTTGTGGGTGATGTGTTGTGTTGTGGATGATGTGTTGTGTTGTGAGTGATGTTATGGTGTCGGTGTGTTGTGAGTGATGTGTTGTGTTGTGAGTGATGTTATGGTGTTGTGAGTGATGTTATGGTGTCGGTGTGTTGTGAGTGATGTGTTGTGTTGTGAGTGATGTTATGGTGTCGGTGTGTTGTCGGTGATGTGTTGTGTTGTGAGTGATGTGTTGTGTTGTGAGTGATGTTATGCTGTGGGTGTTTTGTTGTATCGTTGTGTTGTGAATAAGGTTGATATTGTGGTGTTCGTGATTGTGTGTTTCGATTGATGTGTTGTGAGTGATGTCGTATTGTAGCTAACACAGTGTAGAGGAGCGCCGTGATGGGGACCCGTGTAAATAAAAGAGGAAAATCTTAACCAAATTGACGTATTTCCAACATTTAAAGATTGTTGCTGTTTATTGGTTATTTCGAGACCACGCCAACTATCAACGTTACTGGATACAACATACTTTTCTTTTGTTTTAAGGTTCACCGATTCGTTCCCGGGGCCCTCCTAGTTCACCTCAGCTCTAAATGACGATAGAATGAAGTACCGGTCATATTGTCTCTTTGTGTATGATACCGAAGGATTAGTAGTCAGTGTGCTGTATCCGCATTGCCCCTAAACGAATCGTCGGTCATATTTGATTCGCTTTGGATTGCTTGAAGATTAACCACCCTCACGTTAACCTAATCTAATCAACCTAACCTAATCAACGTAACGTAACGTAACCTAACCTAACCTAACTTAACTTAATTCTCTCCCAGGCAGCGTTAGAGAGTTTAATCTTCACGCGAAATAAACTTAAGATGATCCCAGACCAGTGATAAAGTTATCTTGGTCTCCGTCAGTAACTACCGAGTGATGTAGTTTTGATAGTATTAGAAAACTTCATAAAGTTTAACAAAAACAAAAGAAAAGAGAAATTACCGAGTTTCTATTTTTAATGTTTTTTTTTATCTTGTTGCTGCTGATAATTTGAGGTTTTGTTTGTGACAATAACATAAATACCGATAATAAAAGTTACGAATGAAGTTCGGGAAAAGTACCAGTCAAAAAATAGCCAAAAAAAACTAATAGAAAAAGTTTGGTGGTGTAAACTTGTCCACAATGAGTAGTAATTAGTTGAGTAATTGTGAAGGGTGGCGGGGGTGTGATAGCGGCCGTGTTGGAGCTTGGCCAGTGGTGAGGCGAGGCATTTCTGACAACGTGCCAAGTGGTGTTGCAAGAAGGTGGAGGTCCACTAACTTCTTTTATCTGGTTTTGTTGAAGTTTGGGTCGTATTTAGGGAAGGAGGAGGAGAGCGACCACCGCCCTAGGCTACTCTTAATACACATGTCAAATTATCACGAGAAATTTTTGCGCAGAAAGTTATCGGAGGAGATGTGTGTGTGTGTGTGTGTGTGTGTGTGTGTGTGTGTGTGTGCGTGTGTGTGTGTTGGGGGCGGAGGAGCTGTGAGGCAGACGTGTTTCATCCCTCACAAACAACTTAACTCTAAAAAATTTCTAGTAACATTTCCATAAAAACAAACACAAACAGGTACACGCACAAATACACGTACGAACAAGTTTACAGGTACAGGTACACATGCATCAATATCCACACGGTGTAAAAATTGGCACCATAAGGCTGAATTGATGGTGTTTCAGGGACAGTGAGAATGTGAAACACTACACAGTAAACTTTTTTCCCCAGTACACGAAGAGGCAACGTGACCACCACTACACTCGACAGACCTTTATTTCACAGATGAGTGGACTGTTGATACCCAGAGATCGAACCAGTGACCTTTAGGACAGGGGATGAGCGTTGTATCCACTCGGCCGCCGCATACATACAGCTTCATCATATGTTAACTAACTATTTTTCTACAATCAAAACGTCAAATTAACTCACAGAGAAGTGATTTACGTCTATGTCATCTGAGGTAATTAAAGAAAATGCATTGTTGAGACGCGAGAAAAGTATTTGATCACGTAATCTCAACTCAGATCCGCGTAATTTACTTTTTTCAGTCAAACGCAAATGTTAATCTGAAGAACAAATACATATAATCCTGCTTGATAATACAACCCCAAACTTTCTTATTGACTCTTGTAGGAGAACTTTGTGTACATAGGTTAAGTATTGAATTATATTAAATTTTAGGACGTAAGTCTTCTATTAATTGCATAGATGTGTATCTATCTATCTATCTATCTATCTTTCTGTCTGTCTGTCTGTTCTCCTGATCCCTCCCTCCCTCCCTCCGTCCCTCCCTCCCTCCCTCCGTCCCTCCCTCCCTCCCTCCCTCCCTTCCTCCCTTCCTTCCTTCTTTTCTTCCACCCACCCATCTCCCCGTTGCCCCTCTCTGCCTCCCTCCCTTCCTCCACCCTCCCCCTCACCCCAGGCCCATCTTACCTGTCGTCTTTAACATAGGTGTGTGTGTCCCAGGTGAGGAGCTTCAATACCTCGTCCACCTGTCGCATCCATGACACCTGTAACATATAACACCTGCTGTGAGTACTCTGGAACATCTGCTTTAAGTACTCAACATATTTGTTGGGTAGTACTCTGGGACCTTCGTGTAAAACTCTACTGATATACAACTGACGTACACACACACACACACACACACACACACACACACACACACACACACACACACACACACACACACACACACACACACACACACACACAAGACATATCCATTATCCAATCAGATAAATATTTCAGACATTGTTTTCACAACCTGGTTCTAGCGCCCTGTAAAATGCCTCCATGTTAACTTAAGTGTAGATCTTTTTTAACATGTAAATCAAAGACTCCCTCGGGTGACCTCCATAGTTTACTCTGACCTCTGTTTTATTTACATTTTTATGGGTTATTTACATTTACATTTACATTAGAGTTTAAAGGTAACGTTTTTGTTTTTTTCGTTGTGTTATTTGTTCTGTTTTTGTGGCAATGTGGTGTGTGGTGTGTGGTAGACATGTGTTTTTTTATGTTTATTTTATTTTCCATGTTTTGCTTTATTTGTTTTTGTTCATATAAAGTAAAGCATTGTTTGTATACTAGTGTTTTTAGAAGCCACACACACACACACACACACACACACACACACACACACACACACACACACACACACACACACACACACACACACACACATACACACACTTTATTTACATCCATTTGTGAGTTGAATGTGAAACGATTTGTGGCGCTAAAGGAAAATGAAAGCGGATTATATTTTCGTTTTGTGAGATGAAGACTAAACCGCTTGGGGTAACACTAAGATAGGAAAGATATTGTATATCTCACGTGTTGTATAGCTCAAGGTGAGGTTGGTACGAGTTGATACCTGTGAGTTAACTAATACCTGTGAGCTAATTAACACCTGTGAGCTAATTAATACCTTTTGAGTGAGTTAATATCAATGAGTTAATTGCCTATGAATTAGTATAGAGCTAATCACTGTTTCTTTAGGTGCTATGGTGGGCCTTCAGAGTTATAAAGTGATGTAAATAGCTCATTGAATTTTCAGATGTATTTATATTATGAAAAAATTCGGTTGCACCATATATGTGCTACAAGTGACACGATAAACAAATGTACCTCTATCCTGCCCGTGCTCTAAGTTCCACAATGTAAACCTTTTGTTCCACGCATCACTCGTCAAATAATTCATGGTGACATTTATTTCATTGTTTTGCACTGTATTTTGCTCAGGATATTCCACAACAGCGAATTTATTTATTTTTTTTTTTCCGTAACATTCTTTCGTATTTCATCCATCCACTATACATGTAAATTTCCTTTCTGTGGTGTCTGTGTTGCACTTTAACGTTCATGCACGCACACACATATACATATACACACAGGCACGTTATACATACTCTACCAACGTGCATTTGCATACACTTGCATACCATAACCCCCCCTCCCCCCCCACACACACACAGATACACATACACACACACATTATCACAAAAAAATGTTCCCGAGTGGTTGTGATAGTATCGAGACTTTGAAGAGGCAATTGATTCCGGCGGAGGTAAGATTAATGGGCGGTGATCTCCAGGTAAAAGTTATTGGTTTCTTCAGTAGTTTTATAGAAGGTCAACTGCGGTGTGTTAAAGTTTAGTGTTCCTTGGTTTTATGTTTTTCCTCTTCAACTATTGGAACGCGAGACACACACACACACACACACACACACACATACACCCACCCACACACACACACACACACACACACACACACACACACACACACACACATACATACACACACAAAGAAGGAAAGTAAAAACACCGATACCAAACAAACAGAAAGAAATACAGTACAGTGAAAGAGACAGGCAGAGAGAAATAAAAAGACAGATAGATAGACAGGCAAACAGATAGAAAGAGAGTCAGCGAGAGAAAGAATAAGTGAGATATACATTGAGAGAAAGAGACAAAGACAAACAGACAGAAAGAGACAGTGAAAGGAAGAAACAGATAGACATACGGACGCAGAAAAGGAGAGACGGGGAGACAGACAGACAGAATTAGAAAATCCATGTTTTATAAAATCCTTGTGAACAAATTAATGACCATTTTTTTTTTGTCTTTCTCTATGTTCACTAAGTAATAGACTCTCTCTCTCTCTCTCTCTCTCTCTCTCTCTCTCTCTCTCTCTCTCTCTCTCTCTCTCGTGGTAGATTACTGTAAACAACGTGTGTTCGACGTATGGTAGACTGCTAATCAACTTCTGGTATTCAGAGAGTAATGTACAGCGTTTATTGGTGTTCAAAAAGTAGTGTTCAACGTATAATGGTATTCAAAGTGTAGTGTTCAACGTATAATGGTGTTCAAAGTGTAGTGTTCAATTTATAATGGTGTTCAAAGTGTTCAAGGATTGGTTGCGACACACACACACACACACACACACACACACACTCAATACCGTCATGAATAATTAGCGTGTGACCGATTCATTAAAGAGACCATCCATTAAGCGACTCAGGTGAATTGTTTAAAGATGCCTACCTCCTTCTTCCTCTTCCTCTTCCTCCTTCTTCCTCTTCCTCTTCCCAAACTTTTCTTCTCCTTCCTCTTCCTCCATCTTGTCTTCCTTTTCTTCCTCCCCCTTCTCTTCCTCCTCCCCCTCATCCTCTTCCTCCTCCTCCCTCCTCCTCCTCCTCCTCCTCCTCCTCCTCCTCCTCCTCCTCCTCCTCCCCGGACTCACCGACGCATAAATCTTGTGAATTTGTTACTCATTGAAGTTGGTTATGAGTCTATTGATTCACTGATTCATTCAAGAGGTCATCAGTTTTATGCCAGAGTGGGTCATTTAGAGAGGTTATTTAGTACTAGTGACTCATTGACTCATTTACCCAACACTAGTGATTCATTTACCCAATACCAGAGACTCATTGATTCATTCACCCAATACTAGTGACTCACCGACTTAATCACCCAGTACCAATAACTCACCGACTCACTCATTCACCCAATACTCACCGACTCATTGAGAAGATCATGCACGGTACACTCCAGAGTGGCTGTATCACCCAGGAACACCTCCCGGGTACTGTTGTTCAGTTCGAAATGTGGCTCGGGCGTCTCTTCGTGGTGGTGGTGGGTGTGGTGGGTGTGGTCGTAGTGCGCCTCGGACACGCTCACGAATCTCTGGGTCTTCACTGGCAGGGGCAAGGGCTTAGTCGACAGCGAGGATATCCCACCAAGCTTACTGTCCACGGTGGCTCCTGCAGGCGAGAGAGAGAGAGAGACAGGGAGAGACTATGTTAAAATCAAGGTATCATGTTGTCTTTTGTAGGGATAGATGGAGAAGGAGGTGGAAGGTGAACTGGGATGGTTAGAAAGGGAGAGAGAAGAGGTAGGGAGATTACGAGAGGGGGAGAAAGAGTGGGGCGGTAGGTATATCTGGGTTTTAGGCCTCTTGTTCACAGATTAGAACGGGAGAGAGTGAGGGGACGGGGAAAGCTAGGAATGCATCGCCAACGGAGAAAAAGAGATAGACTGAGAGAAAGTGAAAGAAGAGAAGCTAGGGGTCATAGCCTCTCTTGGAAGTAAGACAAGGAAAGTGAAAGTAAGTCTGGGAGTGAAGATTTCTCCCGTAGTTTAGAAAGTGAGAGAACATTAGGTAAAAGTAAATCCCAATGTGCAACAGCTAAAACACAACTAACACAACACACAGGTAACACAACACACAGGTAACACAACTCATTATCACAACAGACAACTAACACAATACACAGGGAACACACAACTAACACAACACACAACTAACACAACACATACTTAACACAACACAGTACTAACACAACACACTACTAACACACAACACACAGCTAACACATAATACATACCTAACAAAGAACACACAGCTAACACAACACATACCTAACACAACACACAGCTAACACAACACACACCTAACACAACACACAGCTAACACAACACACAACTAACACAACATACAGCTAACACAACACACAGCTAACACAACACACACCTAACACAACACACAGCTAACACAACACATACTTAACACAACACACTACTAACACACAACACACAGCTAACACAACACACAGCTAACACAACACAAAGCTAACACAACACACAGCTAACACAACACACAGCTAACACAACACACAACTAGCACAACACACAGCTAACACAACACACAGCTAACACAACACACACCTAATACAACACACAGCTAACACAACACACAACTAACACAACATTCAGCTAACACAACACACAGCTAACACAACACACACCTAACACAACACACAGCTAACACAACGCATACTTAACACAACACACTACTAACACACAACATACAGCTAACACAACACACAGCTAACACAACACACAACTAGCACAACACACAGCTAACACAACACACAGCTAACACAACACACACCTAATACAACACACAGCTAACACAACACACAACTAACACAACACACAGCTAACACAACACATACTTAACACAACACACTACTATCACACAACACACAGCTAACACAACACACACCTAACACAACACACAGCTAACACAACACACAGCTTACACAACACACAGCTAACACAACACACACCTAACACAACACACAGCTAACACAACACACACCTAACACAACACACACCTAACACTCAACAAACACCCAAAAACACACGAATGATTCTCTGCCAACAGGAAGCGACATAGCTCCTCTCTCTCCGCCTCAGTCAACAAGGAACACACCTTCCCTCGGTACACCTGTTTATGAGTGGCAGGTAATAAGCGTAAACAAACAGGCCACAAGTATCAAGCTTCCCCCAGCACACATTAGGGCGCCTCATAACACTAAAACACAACATTCTGTTCTTGTCTTAAATATTGTGAGTTTCTTTGTTCATAGTTACGTGGTTTGATTTCTGTTTTAAAGTGAGTTAAATATCTGTTGGTTCCTCAGGTATGGTGATGTATTGATTATTGTTTTTTTTTGTTTTTTTTTCGTGATTAAGATGATTGGCTTGAAGGAGAGGTGTTCATTCGTCAATCAGGTGATCCATTACTTATTTATGTAACTTTTATCATCTATGTTGACTGTATATTTTCATCCCTCTGACTGCCATGTTCTGTAAATAGACACACACACACACACACACACACACACACACACACACACACACACACACACACACACACACACACACACACACACACACACACACACACATAATAACACTTCTCTGTGTTTATCGTCGTAATATAAACTGCCTAGAGGCGAGATTATGTCGCTTATAGCCCTATTACCCCGAAGCTCGTGAGTGTAAATATTGTTGTCTTTTTTTTTTTTGTCATTTCATTTCCTGTTAATTTCGTTTAATAATCTCTCTCTCTCTCTCTCTCTCTCTCTCTCTCTCTCTCTCTCTCTCTCTCTCTCTCTCTCTCTCTCTCTCTCTCTCTCTCTCTCTCACCTAAGGCTGGTAGCAGGAGCAGGAGGCAGCTCAGTGGTCGGCAATGGTCGGTCATCTCTCGTCCTGGGGAAAAAAGAGAATACAAACTTTCAGTGGAATTCTCAACAACAAGATTAGAGAGAGAGAGAAAGAAAGAGAGAGAGAGAGAGAGAGAGAGAGAGAGAGAGAGAGAGAGAGAGAGAGAGAGAGAGACCTCCATAATTAACAATAAAATTACATAGATAAATAATAAAACATAAATAAAGAGAATAGTGTTTATATTTTAACTGTCTTTTTAAGAGGGACATAATCTGTGTGGCTCTCTCTCTCTCTCTCTCTCTCTCTCTCTCTCTCTCTCTCTCTCTCTCTCTCTCTCTCTAGTAATCTGGATCTTAGACCATTATCCTGAATTTTAATTGCTCAGTAAACGTAAAGGTTGTTGGCAAAACAAGACTTCTCATTATTTCATCTACGATAACATGTGACTCATCTCCCTGTAAAAATAATGATCGTCTGTTGTTATTCCTCTGCCTTTTCTATGAGGAATTTTGACTTAAAAACAAATTAAACAGCTGAGCAGATTAAATTTATTTTACGATCGATTTAATAGACGAACATGAGACTCCTGTAAGTTAGAAACGTAAATTATGCAGGTCCTAATTTGGGATTCTCAAATGATCTTGAAGTAAATTTTTCTCGTAAAAAAAAATAATAAGTCAAATCTTCCCATAACTGGAAATACTACGTCACCTATGGAACCAAAACTAACCTGAGACTCTACCTTAACTAGAAACTTAGCACCAGTTATTGAGAGAGAATGACAGTGTTGTTGTATCCTTATTGTCCCAAATGGTTAGTCAGGCCTCGAGACTCATTATCAGTGCACACGTCGGAGATAACCTGCACTGAATTCTTACTGAGGCAATGCGATACTCAATCTCCAGGTGGATTTATATCAAGCTGTACTGTAGGTCCGGGTAGTAATAATTTACTTCACGTTACAAGAAGCTTTTAGCAAATCTGTTGAATCAGGCCAGGTACCCAACTGCCTCCAAGACTGAGCGCATTAATCTTGCAACGTACCTGCAGAGCTACTTTCTGATTCAGCTGTGGTGGGAATTCTCAGCTGCGTGGCCCAGTTAACGCACCAGTTTTAGCTGCGTGGCTCAGTTAACACACCAATCTTAGCTGCGTGGCTCAGTTAACACATCAATCTTAGCTGCGTGGCTCAGTTAACACATTAATCTTAGCTGCGTGTCTCAGCTAACACACTACTCTTAACTACAGGCGTCAGTTTACACAACACAACTCGCCATGATGAGGAAAATAATAATAATTTCTGGCTTTTTCGTTATAGTAAGATTAATATTTATTAGTGTTTACAGATGGCTCCCCTCTGTAGGTCTGTCTAAACTGTCTGTCTGCCTGTCTGCCTATCTCGTGTCTTTGTTACATTAGCGGAAGTTACCGTCACGGACAAATGTTCATAGACACCGACTTGGAAGTATATGGGCATAGAATATCTAAGCTTTTGAGTGAGGTTTCATAAACAGATGGCACGCTTGTCTTTGTAGTACGAGTATTTAATGTGTGTGGCGGGGGGGGGGGGGGGGGGGCTTGTAAAAAGTACCGGACTTTGTTACTTAAGTAAAAGTATTGTTACAGTAGCAAAATTTTACTCAAGTAGAAGTAAGAAAGTATCTCATTCATAAAGTACTCAAGTACTGAAAGTAAAAGGTAACAACAAAATTATTAATTGTCTGAAAATATATCCATCCAACACTATGATCACTTTCTTCCGTATCCACACAGTCATCGACGACGTGGACTTATGGTCCTACAAAATGTTGTCTCTGGGAGTCGGGACTCATTAATGGCTGCTATGTCGAGGCTATACCTCGCCAGCTCTTTTGCCACAAGGGCCGTTCTTCTTTCAGGACACTCATTTGTGCCAGTATCCAGAAGGGTCCTGACATTCCTTGCAGCGACCATAAGAGGTTGTTCAGTTTGTTTTTGGTTTCATGTGTGATTGTGATAATGTTTTCGACCAGTCAGGTTGGTTCTTTAGGCAGGCTATGTTTAGGGCACCATTTCTAGCCCCCTCCCCATGTGGGGTGAGCAGAGTGGCTCCTCGAAAGGGCTGCTCAGTCATACAGACAGAACCGGATTGCATTGCTGCCTAGATCCCAGTGCATAAACGACCATCTTATCTGTGCCGCCCATGTGCAGAGTTGTGACTAGAGACTCCCGGCAGTCATCTCTGCATGTTCCCGTCGCTACTTGTCTGTGACCATAGGACTTTGGGGGGATAGGGTTTTGATGATGATGGGAAGTATGATAAGCTGGATGATGGATTCTCGTGAGTATATTTATTAGGTGAGGCAGGAGCGCAGGCTACAACCACTCATCTTGGCTCTCCCCTTTCCTGATCCAGTGGTGCAGGTAGTTGCAACAACTAGGGAGAGAGTTGCAATGGACTGCCGATAGCCCAGTTTGTTGGGTTTCGCCTTAGTAGCCTGTCTATGTTGCATTGCCTTCATCCGTTGGTGTAGTCGTTGGGTTCCCACATTGGTCACCTCTTCCGCCTATACCGCCATTGGGGTTTTATTGGAGTTCCGTAAGCCTGATACGGGGCGCCACCTCAGGTTTTACGTTCAGGGTTTACTCCCGTAGCCTTATTCCTACCAAGGTTAATCCGCAAGGGAGCAGGGCAGTGGGTCCGAGATCCCCAGTTACCGTGTGTTGCCACGAGGAAGCACAGCAGGAGTCTTGATGGTGAAGAGGCTGTGTACTGGCAGGGGAAGACTTACACGAGGTTGCTTCCCTGTTCGCCACGAGGGCTAGACAGCGGCGGTAGTTGAAAGCGAGAGGAAGCAAGCAGTGCCTGCACCTTAACACTAGACGCAATACACCACTACACACACACACACACACACACACACACACACACACACTTTTGAACTATAAGTCTCCACAATTTCCAACACCAACAAGGCTCTCTGTTGTACACAAGTAAGCCTTCCTCCTCTCCCTTTCTCCTTTATTTAAGTTTTTATTTTAATCTCCTCTTGTGTCTTAAAGTCTTCCCGTCTTGGTTAGATGAAATGTATGTTTGTGTGTTTATGATTTTTGTTTGTGTGTTTATGTTTTATGTTTGTGTGTTTATGTTTTTTGTTTGTGTATTGTTTTCCCAGGAGCGTAATTAATTGTATGAATAACGAACGAAGGGAAATCGAGAGTTAATGTCACCAAAAAGATCTTAATATCAAGTCCTTCAAGTTGGAATTTAAATGTTATCTCAAAGACTTTAAACAAAAACAAATGAATGATGACTCTCTCTCTCTCTCTCTCTCTCTCTCTCTCTCTCTCTCTCTCTCTCTCTCTCTCTCTCTCTCTCTCTCTCTCTCTCTCTCTCTCTCTCTCTCTCTCATGTTGGATATACTTCATACATTTTGTGTTATGGTGGTGAGGTTCCAGTAATACGCGAGAGGCAAAGGCTATATAAACACTTCAAAAGGACTGACTAGAAGCTGTTTGACGCCAGCAGGGAGGGAGAGAGGTGGGGGGGGGGGAGTTTGCTGAGACACACCTAAAGGAGAGAGAGAAAGAAAGAGGAGGGAAGGGAAGAAGAGAGGAGGAGGTAAGTAGCATTAACTCAGCCCATCATCACTACCACCACCACCACCACAACTACCACCACCACTTTCCCAACGCCCTCCCTTTCTTTCACACACACACACACACACACACACACACATGTTTTAGATCCTCCTCCTCTTCCTCCTCCTCTCTCACTTTATAGGCAGCTCCTCCCCACAAGATAAGGTCATATTGATTCCCAAAGTCCAGCCAATCTCCAATTTTGCTGGGCCGACTGTTTGATCCTCCCTATCTCATTCACCCAGCAAACGCCTTATTTATAATTTGTATTCTTATTTGTTTATGGTAATGAAGCCTCCCCACACGCATGTAAACACTATTAAACTATCTTAAACACTGGAATATCTGTACAAACAAATAAATAAGGACATATTCACTTACGTCAACATAAACAAGGAAGCACTCACGTACGTCAAGGCAAACATGGATACATTCACGTACGTCAAGGCAAGCATGGATACATTCACGTACGTCACCATAAACAAGACAAACTCACGGACGTCAACACAAACAGGGACAAACTCATGTACGTCTAACACGAATTAACTAGGACACACTCACGTCAAAACAGACAAGGAAACATTCACATTCGTCAACATACCATAAAATATATTCACGTACGCACAAGAACAAAGTGTTTATAAAGTTCGTGTGTATATTTAGCTTATAATAATGTAGTATGTATGTGTGATATAAATAGTTTTAGGACAATACATATTTAGCTTTGGGTCATAACTACAGTCTTTCTTCCTGACACAGTACAAGTTAGCGGAGCAGTAAGTAAACATGGCAGGATAACACCGTAGACATCTGGTGAGGTTCTGTGAGTCTCTCTCTCTCTCTCTCTCTCTCTCTCTCTCTCTCTCTCTCTCTCTCTCTCTCTCTCTCTCTCTCTCTCTCTCTCTAATTGAAATATAAGTCACAAATGTTTCTTTACCATAAAGTTAAGTCAATAATCTAATTTTTGTAACATGACAAGGTACACACACACACACACACACACACACACACACACACACACACACACGACAGAACAGCATTGAAGAGGACATTATAATCCATAGTGACTGAAAAGCTTTGTATTAAATAAGTGACAAGCATTATGACTAGGAATAGGTTGGCTTCACAGTAACTTTATCACAGTCCAACATCTCAATCTTGTTCAGAGCGTTTACAGTTACTCTATCACAGTCTAATATATCAGTCTTGTTCAGAGGTTCATAGGTACTCTATCACAGTCTAACATCTCCGACATGGACAGAGTTTAACAGTCATCACAATACAGTCAAACATTTCAGCAGTCTTGTTCAGAGGTTAACAGGATAAGACAGTCTACCCTTACTTATCTAAAGAAAACGGGTCTGTGTATTAATTAAACATCCGCTGAGATAAAGAAGTAGAAGGTGTTTGTTTAAAGTTTCTCTGTTTGTGTCTGTCTGTCTGTGTGTTTAGATATGTTTTTTAATTTAGTTTTGTAGTTATATATAATTACGTTTGTTTTTGATGATTTTAAGACGGTGATTAAAAGTACGAAATGTATGTTAAAGTTCACGAGGTACGCCCATGTATATCTGCATATGGATACAGTTTCGAGCATAAATTGACGAGGAACTACCAAGAGATCCTGAAGGAGAGGCAGACGAGGAACTACCATAAGATCCTGGAGGAGAGGCAGACGAGGCACTACCAAGAGATCCTGAAGAAGACGCAGACGAGACACTACCAAGAGATCCTGGAGGAGAGGCAGACGAGGAACTACCATAAGATCCTGAAGGAGAGGCAGACGAGGAACTACCATAAGATCCTGAAGGAGAGGCAGACGAGGAACTACCAAGAGATCCTGAAGGAGAGGCAGACGAGGCACTACCAAGAGATCTTGAAGGAGAGGCAGACGAGACACTACCAAGAGATCCTGAAGGAGAGGCAGACGAGACACTACCAAGAGATCCTAAAGAAGAAGCAGACGAGACACTACCAAGAGATCCTGAAGGAGAGGCAGACGAGGAACTACCAAGAGATCCTGAAGGAGAGGCAGACGAGGCACTTCTAAAAGATCCTGACGAAGAAGCAGACGAGGAACTACCAAGTGACTCTGAAGAAGAAGAAGAAGAAGATCCTCTTACACAACCTCCACACACTCCAAAGTCTCACTAAGTAAACAGCTTCAGGGGCCGGAGGTCTTAACCCAACTTTTCATGACTAGCTGACGACCTTCCCATTATATAAGAATACTTTTAATACTTTGTTGTTTTAGAAAGATGTCAATGAGAGCTTTTATGCATGGGCAGGGTGTTTATTATGCCCAGGTGCGGAAACTTTTTAATAACTTCTTATGGAATTATGGTAGAAATAATATGTAAATGGCATTATAAAAGGTAATTTCCATAATGGTTTTGTATATTGTTACTGTATACGTATATAGATTTTTAACACAACCTCCATCTTTCATGAGCACAAAGGAGCACTAAGTTAAACGCGGCAGGATAACACCGTAGACTTTATGCTGTTTTACCGTAAGTTCACTGAGGGTCTTATTGTTTCTTTCTATTAAATACAAATATCTCTATGCCCTGAAATGAGAGGTGTGTGTGTGTGTGTGTGTGTGTGTGTGTGTGTGTGTGTGTGTGTGTGTGTGTGTGTGTGTGTGTAGAGCCCACCACCTGCATGATTATGAGGCAGGTAATGATAACACCATATGGGGGGGAACCACATACAAATACAACACAAACTCAGCAACCACAAAAATACAATATTGACAATCACAAACACATAAAAGACATACACGTAACCCACCCATGAAACACAAACACACCCTATCACACACAAACACACATACACACACTGACAAAACACGGCGCAGTGACCACCACCAGTTACCAATATTGCGGAATGATCAGTGTTGGTTCACGCCTGGCCGAGTCTGTCATGTTATCGGTTTTACCAACTCACTCACTCACTCACTCACTCACTCACTCACTCACTCACTCACACACGTAGATAGACAAGTCAAATATGAAGGAAAATTTGACAGACAGACAGACATATAGACAGATAGATAGAGTTGTTAGGTTTAGGAAGAGAAACAGAAAAAAAAAGACAGTCAGACATAAGAATAAGAGAAAGACATAGAATAAGAGAGAAAATATATAGAAAAGGAGAAACCAATAACACAGAGAAATAGAAGAGGTTAAAAATAGATACTAATAAAGAGGGTAATAGAGACAGAGATAATAAAAGAGAAGGATGGAGAAAGGATATGTAAAAAAAAAATGACAGATAGAGAAAGGGAGAAATTGAGTTTACAAAGAGAAAGTGTGTAAGAGAGAGAGAGAGAGAGAGAGAGCAGCTACCTTCACTCCCCAAACTTCAGAAAGCCTTACTGACAGACAAACTTAGTCCGTATGATAAATTTAAAAGTGAGAACAAATGACACACGGAAGGAAGCCATTCATATTCTCTCTCTCTCTCTCTCTCTCTCTCTCTCTCTCTCTCTCTCTCTCTCTCTCTCTCTCTCTCTCTCTCTCTCGAGGAAGGAGGGAATTGGGAGATTGACAGATAAATAAAAAAAATAAGAGGAGAAAGGAAAATATGGGGAGATAAAATGTGATGAAAATGAATAGATAAAATGTGATGAAAAATGTTTAGATATTAACAGACAGATACGCAAAGGGAGAGAGAGAGAGACAGACAGACAGAAAGACAGACAGACAGACAGACAGACAGACAGACAGAAAGACATGAACGCTAGCTTGACCTTAAATTCTCAATAGATAACCTGACTTTTTCCCCTTGAAGCCGCACGTCTTAAGTCACTAACCATTATTACCCAGAAGGACCAAACCATTATCTGAGTTACCTGTTGTATAGGTGTGTCCTCAGGTATGTTCACGTCACCTCACCTACAGTACTGACAGGTAAACCAGGTGTGTGTGTGTCTTTGAGTATATAATTAAACGAACGAGGTGTTTATTCAGTGATTTTTAATTTAATTCTCTAAATATTTTACGTGATTTCATGTGTTTGAAAGAAAAGATTTTGATCTGTTAAAAAAAAAAGTTATTTATTGAAGTACTGAGACCATATAGAGTACCACGAGTCAGTCAGTCTACATATTTAACCACCGCCACAGTCTTCCCGACCCATGTTTAATCATTCATAGACAGACTAGGGAGAAGCCTTGATACAGCTGTCTTACCCGTGACCACTATAATATGCTGCTCTACAAGGCTTCGTTTCACCTACCTGAGTTACTGGATTTCACTCGATTTAATCACCTGAGTTGACAATCATCACAACGTTGATAAAAATCTGTCCAGGTTACTGTATAGTGTGTCAGCTGTACTAACAAGTCCCACCAAATCTTTAAATCTTGGGTCATGATCCCTCGATTTCTTTTTACTGCAAAACTTTTGGTGTGTTAAGGAGGGCAGCTTGGAGGAGGGGTGTCAGACAGTATTGATGGCTATGTGTGTGTGTGTGTGTGTGTGTGTGTGTGTGTGTGTGTGTGTGTGTGTGTGTGAATCAGTAGGAAATCCATGACCACATCATAAACATCTTCATCGACACACGAACCAAAATTTCAAGAGAGGAAGAAGAGGAAGAGGAGAAGAAGAAGAAGAAGAAGGAGGAGGAGAAGGAGGAGGAGGAGGAACAGGAGAAGAAGAACAAGGAGGAGGAGGAACAGGAAGAGGAATGTTCATTGGGGTGATAACAAGAGGAGGAGGAGGAGGAGAAACAAGATAAATTTAAAAGGGAGAAGAATAAGAAGAACGAAAAGAAGAGGACCAGAAACCAGAAGATGAAGATGGAGGAGGAGGAAGAAGAAGAGTGTTCAATATGGTGACAGCATCAAGAGGTCCTAGACACGCCGAGCTGATGGATAGTAAAAAGGCCTCGGTAAAAGGGATATATGGGGCGGTGGCTACAATGGGCTCCACCACCAGACTCACAAAAGGCCAAGCGGTGTCGGTCAGTAAGATGGGTCTCCTTTAAGGACTACCGAATACTAGTTCCACCTTCAGGTTATATCTCATGCACACTGCCACACCCCCCCCCCCTCCTCCTCCTCCTCCTTCACCCCTGACCACACCCATTGTGCCATAAATTCTCCCTCCATAGCCTTCAGAAATTCGCTATTAGTGGCGTAAATTAATTCATGGTGCCATAAATTAATCCTCTGTGTCGAAAATTCAATCAAGGTTTCACAAATTGATTCATGGTGTCACAAAGTCATTAATATATAGTGACACATCATCATAATGGCAGTCACTATATTAGGTATTCCAGCATATTTCTCAAATTTATTTATCGATGGAAATGCCGACCTATATATAATCTTAATTTAAAATCTTATATCAACATATATGTATATAACCACATATTGTCTTGATCTAAAGTTATTATCTAGGTTTATTTCCGTCATTTCATTTTATTTACATTATTGGAATGGTTTTGTAGAGTTCACGTAATTGTGTTTGTGGGGTATTTTTTTCTAGCTCATTCTATTACTGTATATTAACGGTAATAATTTGATCTCCTACACAGCTGGTTCCCCCTCCCCCCCCCCCCCGTTACCGTTGTTTAAGGTAGCGGTTAAGGAAAGTCGCTATAATGAGATGCACAGTTGGTCCCTCTCCTCTTGTTATTGGCAGGAAAACTTAACCGATAAAACTCTTGCCGCTAACTTTACATTCCCTCTTGACAAGATAGTAACGAAAGAGTTTAATATTATTACCACTAGATATCGCCACTGTCACCTGATGGTTATGTTATTGTTTTGGTCTACTGTTATAAATGTTTCAACTTTTTCACCACATTTTAGTACATACACAAACATTGTCTACAGTAGGATGCAGTAATAGTTATGAAAATTTTCCTTATTCATAACTTTTTATCGAATATTAAAAAAATATAACCTACTTAAACTTATCCTCCACAAACACACATACACACACAGCCCCAAAAATGAGTCTGTTTCGTTCACGTCAACATTGTTCACTAAATCTATGGTAAATTATTGAGCGTGAACCAAAATAACTGAACGGACGGACTCACAGTGTGGCCAAGTATGTGTGACATTATTATATATTTGTTGTCATGTTTATTTAGAATTGTAATCACTGTTTTAACCCATAGACAACATGCCCTCACTCCACTCCACAGATAACACTCCTCACTCCACTATACCGCCGTAATACGCCCACGAGAATGGTGCAGCTGTTGCTTGGTGTCAGCGTCACTCAGCTGTCCCGGTGTGCTGGGGAGAGCGAGGGGGTAACAGCTTTTAATGGATCCGATTTAAATGTTGTGTGCTTGGTGAGTGTTGACTGTTGGCACACCTGACCTGTTGTGAGAGTCAGTTGGTGAAGAGGAAATCAGCCCTGTAATTGGTTGGCTAGCCGTGACGTAACCGTGACGTATCCCTGACGTAGCCGAGCAATATGCAGTGATCGTTACTATAACTACGTACGCTGACGTCACGAGATTTTTTTACCAAATACTGCATAAAATACAGTCACAGAACACACACACACACACACACACACACACACACACACACACACACACACACACAAACAAAACACATACAAACAAAACACTCAAACAATACACATAAAACACACGCACACACGCACACACAAAATACACACAACACATTACTGCTACTACTACTTTCTACTTTGCTGTCACTCGGAGTCGAGTATGACGATCTTCCAGCTAGATATAATGACATTAGTTAAGGATGTCACCTTCGTTGGTGAGCTCTGAGGTGACTCGTGAGGCCGATATAGGAATGGCAGGTCGTTCACAGATATTACACAATTGGAAGGCTTCGTCTAGTACTGGAGGGGACGGCGGCAGCGTCTTTCCGACGTTGGCGCTTACCTGCCTCGGTATGCACTCGGGCTACTCGTGTGGTGCTCCTTTAAGCGTTACAGTGTGGAGTAATCGTCTCTCAGGTGGGGGGGGGGGGTCGATTTGGCACTTTTTCAGGTTTGTCTTAAGATTGTCCTTATAACTTTTCAGTTTCCCGCCAGCGTTATGTTTACTGTTCGTTAGGCGACTGTAAACTATCTGGATTGGCAGTTTATTGTCGTCCATGCGGTGGGTGACAGGTGGGAGCCGAGATACGGAAAGTGGGTTACATTAGAGAGAGTATTACTGTTAAGCTGGATGGATGGTGGAGGTGCGGCTGAACCAGGGGCAGGCTGAATGAAACTCTGAGTCTTACGTACATTCACCTCAAGGCCGAAGTGTGCATACGCGCAGGTGTTCAGGAACTCCTGGAGGTCGCGTTCAATGTGAGTGACGAGGGTGAGGTCGTCTGCTTACTGAAGTTCAGTAATGGAAGCTGCCCACACCTTTTTTCCTGCCTGGGGTCGTCTTATGTTGAAAAGATTCATCATCCAGTACTGGATGTCCACCCCGCCGGCTAAATTGGTACTGTGCTGAGTTGTGACTAGAGACTCCCGACATTCATCTCTGTCTGTCTCCGTCGCCACTCGTCCGTCGCCACACGTCCGTCACCACTCGTCCGTCGCCACACGTCCGTCGCCACTCGTCCGTCGCCACACGTCCGTCGCCACTCGTCCGTCGCCATAGGAATTTTTGGGGGTATAGAGGTTTTGCTGATGATGAGAAGTATGGTGAGCTGGATGATGGCTGCGCGTGAGTTGATCTATGTGGTGAGGCAAGAGCGCAGGCTGCAACCACACATCTTGGTTCTTCCTTTTCTTGATCCAGTGGTGTAAGTGTTGCAACGACTGGGGAGAGGGAGAGTTGTAATGGACTGCCGTTAGCCCAGTTTGTTTGGTTTCGCCTTAATAGCCTGTCCGTCCGTCGTACATTGTCTTCATCCGCCGGTGTAGTCGTTGGGCTCCCATGTTGGTCACCTCTTCCACTTATATCGCCGTTGGGATCTTACTGTACCTTTGTAAACGTGTCTGCCTGTTAGGGGCGTCACCGCAGATTTTTCGTTCGGGGTTTACTCCCGTAGCCTTGTACCTCCCAAGGTTAATCTACAAGGCAGCGGGGCAGTGGTTGGTAGGTGCCAGGACGTGTCCACATGCCAGTGGGCCTATGCGTCATCCCTCTGGGGCCCACTGCTGCTCCGACATCTCCTACTGGTCAAGCCTGGGCCCAAGAGGCACCCAGTTATCGCGTGTTGCCACGAGAAGGCACAGAAGAAGTCTTGATGGTGAGGAGGCTGTGTACTGGCAGGGGAGACTTATGCAAGTTTGCTTCCCTGTTCACCACGATGGCCGCCAGCGGTGGTAGCTGAAAGCGAGAGGGAGCAAACAGTGCTTGCACCTTAACACTAACATAATGCTGCCACACAGGACGCATTACACCACCATGTGTGCGCACCACACACATACACACACACACACACACACACACACACACACACTACATCAAACAACCTACTGGTAATATCGTTAATACAAGACAAAGGTTCGTGTTGACCGACGTCACTCTGCTATATCGGAATTTTCACTGTCAATATCACCAGAACTTACGACGCGACAGAATTAATTAATAGTGAAAATTCTTACAGGAATTCCGATATGATATTACGTGAGAAAATTATGCGTTGGGTCGACACTATTTTTCGGGGGTGGGCGGGGTAGGTGGGGAGTAGGGGGTCTTGGGGATGGTGGGGGTAAGGGGTCTTGGGGATGGTGGGGGTAGGGGGTCTTGGGGAAGGTGGGGGTAGGGGGTCTTGGGGATGGTGGCGGGGTTTGACCTATCTGAAAAATTTTTCTTGTTTTATTGTGGGGGGGGGGGGAGGGGGGGATTTGTTGTTGTTGATGTTTTGAGAAATTACATAAAGAAAAATATAATAATAATAATAAGTAGAAGAAGAAGAAGAAGAAGAAGAACTTTACTTACAGAGTTAAATTCATCAACAAAAACAGACAATACTTGTTACGTGTAGCCCTCTCCTTACACGGGTTTAAGACCTGAATATACAATAGTGTTTTGCCCACATATATGAAACTTTAGTATTTTGTGTTATATTATATTGGTGTTTACGTGTTATCTTGCTATATTTACCTATAGTAATTTTTTTTCGTGTTATTGTGTTATATATTAATGTTATATTTTCCTTACCTTCGTTATACACATACAGTGAGTTAACTATACCGTAATCATCAGCGTAAATCAAATATACAGTGTAAATGTTAGTATACTAATCCTTCGGTACACAGAGAGGTCTAACGTCTCGGCACTGCATTCGACTGTCATCACTTCCCCAACTGTAATGTCAGGTTCACGATTATAATTCTCCGTTTATTTCGATTTCTCGCCAAAGTTATGTTGCTGGGTGATAAACTGAATCATAACACCTGTAAATCAAAATCTAATTCTAAAAAAAAAATTGTACATGATCATTTAGAAATAAAACTCCTAGGTAACAGATCATTGGTGTATAGATAGGGAGCTGTAATTCTTATAACTTTTAATTACTGATGAACTAGTGTAATTATTAAACTACTTACGTTATCAATGACCTTAGTTCTGAAGCACATACATAACATTATATTATCATCATCATCAATCATCATAATCATCATCATCAAGAACAAATGCTGCTGTAGATTAGAAATGCGAATTAAAAGAACTTAGTTAAATTAAACCAAACTTCTCATTATTTAGACAATTGAAATAATCTGATATTTTAATACCTGATTCCAGTTGGGTGTTGCTCAAGCTGGCACGAGTAATTGAAATTAAACCGGGTCGCCACTAAGCTTGATTACAATGGCTGGTATTGAACAGGTGGATTTTAATAAGACTAATGGTTTATCTCTATCATCGGCTTTTGGTGTCAGAACGAGCTGGTGAGAGTCGGCAGTGTCTGTTAAGTGGTGCTGGCAGAGGCTCCTGGGTGATGGTGACAGATACCATTTAATAGTACGGGGAAAATCTCTGAAATAGCACGGGGGAAAGTTTGTTAAATAGCACGGGGAAAATCTCTGAAATAGCACTGGGGATGTTTGTTAAATAGCACGGGGAAAGTTTGTAAAATAGCAAGGGGAAAAGTCTGTTAGATTACACTGGCAAACAGCTAGCCAACACACACACACACGAGAGAGAGAGAGAGAGAGAGAGAGAGAGAGAGAGAGAGAGAGAGAGAGAGAGAGAGTAACACCTGATACTCCGAGATATAAACAATTACACATATGGTCCCTCACAAACCCTCGTCGCCTCGCCATAAATGAAATTCCAAACCTTATTGCAGCCAGGAGCAACTCGAACAATCGTCTTACAGATATATTACCATCGTTAGTGTCTCTTCTTGTTCTTTATTTTGGCTTATGTTTGGTGGTTCGAGTTCTAGGGTTGTTAGCAGCATTATTCACCGATCCGTTTAGTTAGAGGTGATTCGACTACCTGGGTTGTTAAGTCTTTCTCTATCTTTTAAGTATTGATCTACGAGTTTCTTCCACTCTATTCTGCCACCTATGAAGCTCTCTCTCTCTCTCTCTCTCTCTCTCTCTCTCTCTCTCTCTCTCTCTCTCTCTCTCTCTCTCTCTCTCTCTCTCTCACACAGGTACCAGTTCTAAAGCAATTCCCTCTCAATGCATCTCGGTTCTCAGAGGGGAGGGATTTAATACTGAAATAAATCTTCTTTCTGTGGCAACAATGCTCTGGTAATTTCAGCATATGCTTTTGTGCACAGATTGATGTGTGGTGAGCGAGATCTAGGTAGTGATTCCCTGGAGTTTGGTGGAGCAGAAATATACGATGAATAGGAGAGAGGGGGAATACATACATACATACATACATTACATACATACATACATACAGACAGACAGACAGACAGACAGTGTGGAAGATATCGTAATGTGTGAGATAGTAATAGTCTAGACCACCGACTCGTGACAATAAGTAACTTTAGGAAAAACTTTCTATGGAAGGAAACTTTTTTTTCCTTATCTGTAGAATAACCCCTAAAACATAGCTGGAGGAATTGCAACTTTCTTACTCTTTTGTTAGGAGTAAATACAGTTATGACACGTCTGGATAACGAGGCCTTGTTTGGTCTCCTTCAGTTGACAATTAGGTAAGATAATTTAACCTAACCTAACCTAACCTATCCTAACCTATCCTAACCTATCCTATCATATCGTAAACTATCCTAACCTGAAAATAATGTACGTAATTCCATCTTAGGTTAGTGTAACAAATTTTCCTACTTATTTCTATGTTACGTAAATATTAATTTCGTGTAACATATTGTAATTTATCGTTTGTGTTAATGTTTGTGTTAGATTAATAAACTACTTTACAGTTTGTTGTTAGTATCAAACACAGTGGCTGGTCTGACTTGATGTATCTAGATGATTCACAGTTTATGAGCACGAGTCGGAACATCTCGTATCCTTCTAGTGAACATCAGTTGACCAATCATTATCTTCCCTGAGCTTACAGTCCACTTAGAATCTAGGAAACCTATAACCAATGAGAATTCTGTGCTGCCCCATATAAAAATACGTTCCGCACTCACATGGGGACACCGGAAGACTCACCCCGCAGTACTTGGTTTCTCTCCTCGCTGCAGGACCTTAGTATCTTGCCGTCTTTGTCTCTGTCTTATATAAGGTAACGTAACCTCAGCCATTGCTCTAGACCTGGTATTGTCTCGCCTCTCACCTTCCCACGTGACTAACGGTAAATACTCTTCCCTGTGTACTTGTGACTGTTCGTGTGGTGACTCTCAGGTTTTCCATATTTATGTTGTTTGTATAACCTCTACTCTGAACTGGTTTACTGCCATATGTTATTAAGCTTCATGGTAACTATTTACGTAACTGTTCTTTATTAATTTACTCCGTATTTGTTGTCATAGACTTAGTGTAAATAGTTATAAGTTAATTATAGTTACTGTTGTTTTATACTTATTCGTTCACTTCACCACATTTACCCTTGTCGAGAGTAATAATATTTGAAACACTACTTTATTATTTATGTTATATAGAGAAGTAGAGCTGATCCCCTCCTATTGAACCCTCTCTCCTCACAGTTAGACTCATATATATAGACTAAACAGGTATTAATCTTGGGTTCCTTGGTTAGGTTAGGTTACGTTTCGGTACGTTACGTATAGTTTGTGTTATTTACGATAAATCTTTGGTCGCTGGCAAACCTTCTTCGGTATGGTGCCACGCTGTTCATGTATGAAACGCCTACCAAGTCAAAATCGCTAAAGAAACAATACGAAAATAACTGTAAATCCTGGTTAATTAGTAGTTTATTATTAACTTAGTAAAAGTTTAAAATCATGTATTCATCTTTTTTTTTCAAACGTTATCAGTTTTTCTTGTGTACAGAACGAAAAAGTTAATGCGTGTGAAACGTTTGTCTTTTAGCGTTCACATAGACAGGTGATAATTGCGGCGCCTCGTCGACGTAGACATTCAGAACAAAAAGAAATTCGAAAAAAATAGAAAAGCTTTAATTCCTCCAACTTTTTTATATTAGAGAGAGAGAGAGGGAGGGAGGGGGTAAAAAGAGGGAGAGGAGAAAAAAAAGAGAGTGAGAGTGGATGATGAAGGGATTTGTGGAATTTTGGAGAGGGATACTTGTAGAATAGGGGAGAGGTGAGATAGGAGAGGAGGGAGCATATGAGGTGTAGCAATAGTAGTGATGGTGGTAGCAGTAGTAGTAGTAGTAGTAGTAGTAGTAGTAGTAGTGGTAGAACAAGAAGTAATAGTAGTAGTAGTAAAATAGGAGAGAAAGAAATAAAGGGAATGGAGATAAAGAGAGAAAGAGAGAGAGGGGTGATAAAAATTACGAAAATATGATAATAGTTGGACTCTGATGCTTGAGGCGGGAAGTTTATGTTGTCAGTTATGTGTGTATGGAGCCTCAATGACCTTGGTGGGGGGGTCAGGGCCAGGGGAGGGGATTCTGGACCAGGGGGTGCCAAATGGATGGGGGAGGGGAGGGGTCGTCAAGGCCAGAGGGAGGTAAAATGACTAAACTTGGCTAGTGGGCTATTTGGGTAATAGCCTAATTTAAAATTACAATCAGGCTAAGTCTATTATTGCTCTAAGTTTTTATTAAAAATGTTTTCTCGTAGAATATTAAGTCAAAACAATAGGCAGGTACACCTTGTTGAGAATTCGTACCTTTATAAATATTTTCTTATCATTATTTTATTTTTCATTAGTAACATCAGTATGTATAAGGGTGACGCCAGAGGACTTGTACTGTACACGGTGACTCTCTCAGCTCAGAGCCTACAAGATGAGGTTTCGATTCCTCTCTCTCAAGTAAGGTTGATGGGTCGCTTAGTGTCATAACCACACACTACAACTATCCCTTGTTTCCTGGGCGTTGTTGACACACACTCGGTCACTCTCTTATACTAAGCCCCCGGTCTGTGCGTATGCCAACATGGCAGACGCTGTGAAGGATGCAAAACACGGACTGACATCCTTTACCACCATGGCAGACGCTGTGAAGGATGCAGGACTCAAACTGACATCCTACACCACCATGGTAGACGCTGTGAAGGATGCAGGACTCAGACTGACATCCTTTACCACCATGGCAGACGCTGTGAAGGATGCAGGACTCAGACTGACATCCTACACCACCATGGTAGACGCTGTGAAGGATACAGGACTCAGACTGACATCCTTTACCACCATGGCAGACGCTGTGAAGGATGCAGGACTCAGAATGACATCCTTTACCACCATGGCAGACGCTGTGAAGGATGCAGGACTCAGAATGACATCCTTTACCACCATGGCAGACGCTGTGAAGGATGCAGGACTCAGACTGACATCCTACACCACCATGGTAGACGCTGTGAAGGATGCAAAACATGGACTGACATCCTTTACCACCATGGCAGACGCTGTGAAGGATGCAGGACTCAGAATAACATCCTACACCACCATGCAGGATGCAGGCCACGAGACAACAATGATAACAAACAGTAAAACAAAACAGACGTCAGCAGCCAACGACTGTGATTTAGGAAGTGAAAGTAGTTAATAATAGTCGAGGTTTCTGACACAATCATCATCATTTTGACACCAAGAAGATAAGTTGAGCTAAATTTAAAATATTAAAATTCGAGGATATTAACACCTACTGCTGTGCCCTGTTTGTTTACAAATCTGTCAATCACTTGCTTGACAATAATTATTTCCAGTTCTGGAATTATCAAAGATACAACTTAAGGCACCCACAGCTACTAAGACCACCCCCCCCCCCCCCCCCATGCGCTCCTCTCAGTCCCAGACCTCCATAAAATATAATGGTGTGAAGGTGTGGAACAACTTACAGTACTTCCACCCATACCGAGCAAAGACTATTCTCCCTTCCTTTAAATCCTCTAAAAAAATATATCTATTGTCTAAGTATTAATATTTTTTTATAATACCTACTTTATATTCCTACCTTTATTGTACCATCAAAACCATTATATATAAAATTGTCATGTAGATACAAAGACGTTACCATTGCAATTATTATATTTGCTGACAAGACATGATACTGACAACCTCTGTCCTCTTGTATCACCTTTATACAAACCAGCTATCAACTCCACTCTAAAATATTTATATATTCTAATATAAATGTAAAAATAAAAATAAATAAATAACGAAGTGATAAACGTAGTAAAATTCTGATATGTTCTTATTACCACCATGCTATTGTACTATTCCATATGA